>JAOTRH010188717.1:0-11710 GCA_034768845.1 Heliamphora exappendiculata
TTGTGTTCAGATAATGTACAGTACTTTGAGTCATCAATGGTTGAGATTTCCTTCATGAGATCAACAATACCGATGAGCTGGGCACTAGCATTATTTGTTCGATGATTGATAATTAGCTGACAGAAACCACGTCCGATTTAGGTTGAGGAGTTCCCCCTCGTGTGCTTTGCTTATAAGTTTAATTATGCTAAACCTGTACAGTGGATCTTCGGATCCGGCATATCAAAAGGTTAAGCGAAGCGGTTGCGAGAAGAAGAGGATAATTAAATCGAATTTTCAGTAACCTAATTTATTTATCGAAAATCTATATCTTAAACGTGGGGAGAATTCGGTACATTTGATAATTGGAGACTCAAGACATAATTTGAGTTATGACCGAGAGTACAATCAAAACTTTTAGTGGAATAAATTTTGATTCGTACGGAAAATTATCTAACTCGGGGACAGAGTTAAAGATATCTCATTTTCTCGTACGGTTAGCCCGAATCCTATACTTCCTCGTGATTTCTCACGTAGCCCATTATACGCACGGATATTTTTTTGTTAGTTTCGGTAATTATTTAATTTAATTTGAATGCCGATTTTGTCGCCAGTGCCATTCAGAAATTAAATTGAATTAATGAGTGGCAATTTTGGTATTTGACACACCTATGGATTATTCCCTAAGTGGCCGGCCCTAGGAGATTGTGGGTTTAATTAAATATGTTAAGTATATCTCTTTATATTCTTTTAGGAAGGAGATGATATACTTAATATATTTTTGAAATATTCATATATATCAATAGGAGACTAATTAAGAAAAACTTAATCCTAATTCTCCCATATAGCCGCCGGCCTCCTCTCCTCTTTGGCAATAATTTTTGTATTTTTGAAAATCATTGTGTGAAAAAAAATCAAGGTAGGAAGAACATTTCAATTGGAATCGGTGCCCACACATCGTGATCGTTGTAGTGCGTCCAGGTCATACGTGAGAAAGTTGCAAGGTCATCTTCAACGTATTTGAAATTTCTAAAAACTTATTGACAAGTTTCATAGAGGTATTAAACTATTAAAATCATTATAATTTTCGTTTTTCATGAAAATCACATGCGTCATTTTTTACGATCACGACGTCGATTCAAAAATCAATTTTTTTCCGGTGCGTAACTCTCTCTCCATCAAAATTAAGCAACACAATATACACAGGCTTTACCTAAATCCTAACAATAAAGCTGCAATTCAAATAAAATCACCATAACTTCTCATGTATACATTTAAAACCTCCAGTTTAAAATCAATAGCATAAACCAATTAAAAATAATAATTATTATTCTAAGTATTAAACTTTTTATAAAAATTGGCAGAGTTTCTCCAATGCTCCAACCAGTTTCATGGGCCATTTCCAAGAAAAGAAGCAAGAATCTAATATGGTAGAATTCAACTGAAGCAATTTAAAAAAAAAAAAATCCTTCACAAAAATCCCAAGAGTAAAAAATCCAGAAAAAAAAAAAAACAAAGCAAAAAAATAAGGTGAGAACATATGGTTGACTGCCTATTTTCTCTCAATAGGTACGTTATAAGTGGCAAACAGAATTCTATCTCTCTTGTCTAGAACTGGTAGATATTACTTCATTATAGCCCAAGGGAGATCAACTTGGATAAACATGTTAAAAAATGAGATTATTGAAATGCACAAAATCTCAAAATTGAAGATCAATGAAGAGAAAAAGATGAGCTAAACATACAATTTGGTGTCAAAGAATTATAAACCTGAAATTGCCAAAACAATAGCGGGAAGTGCTTACCCCTTGTGATTAACAGTGGGGTCAATGATTCCAGCATATACATGAAGCAGGTTAAATAGATGGTTAAAAGATGATTTAAACATAACATAATTATAAAACTAATATTAAATAAAAAATAATTTTAATTCTTAAAGATAACAACGTAATAAAAATTCTTAGTAGTCTAACATCAATCCCCTAACATTACTAAATATTTTTATTAGACTGAAACTTAATTCCAACCAAATGCAACCCAAAAAGAGACCATGAAAAAAACTCCTTTCCAAACTCCAAATGATAAAGTATCAATAAACGGAAAAAAAAAAGACTGAAAAAACCAGTTCGTACTTGTATGATGAAGAGAACTCTAGCAAAGAAAATGATCAATCCAGCTCTCGCAATAACCTGCTTGACAATGTTGATACACAGATTTTTAAAAATTAGATCATTGCATAATCAAACAACAAAAACAAAGTTTAAAACCAGTCCAGTCCATTCCTGAAAAAAAATCTAAGAGAAAAAAAAACCATGAAATTTATGCTAAAATGGGTTTATGTAACAAAGTTCAAAACAATCCACACCTAAAAAAATCTAAAATTGCAATAAAATTTAAAATCAGTCGATGCCTGAAAAAGAAAACTAAAATAAAATTAAAGTTTAAAACCAGTACACGAATTTATTACCAGAAGAGGTTTCCACTAAACTTTTTTGATGGAACCAACAATCCTCTCACCAATTTTATTTGCCAATGATGACACTGATTTTGCATTTTAAAGTGTTTTGAAAGCTTATGTGGTGGGTTGGAAGGTCTCTTCTTTTCGTTGCTTTACCATTAGGTAATGGAGTTGCATCCAGACCAAATTCATTCTAGATTATGACCCAAAGTATAAAATGTATATATTCAAAACTTATTCTTCGTCAAACATAAAGCGTATATAACCCATTCCAAACCCATTTCAAAAATCGGAATACCATCACACTATAGCTTTATCAATTTTATAAGAACCCATTTTCTAAGATTATCTTTGTCAGTGATAACAATGTCAAACATCACCAGTACCCACTTTCTTTTTTAAGCTAGAAACATGGAAAACTGGATGAATCTTTGACTCAAAAGGCAAGGCTAGCTTATAAGCCACATTACCCAATCTTTGGAGAATTTGGAAAGGGCCAAAAAAACTTGGGAGCCAATTTATTTTTTGCTTTCAAAACAACTGAACACTGCTTATAAGTTTGGAGTCTCATGCGATTTTGAGATTGAGCCAAATGCCCCTTGAGAATACCCACCATTATTGACTTATCTATGAGACAGTCGTCAGTTGCAATTACAGAGGAATACCCAGGAACGTAATGTTTGAGACATGGAGCAAGCTGACCATAAACAACCTCATATGAAGTGAGTCGTGTGGAGACATGGTAGGTGGTATTATACCACCATTCAACCAAGAGAAGCCATTTAGACCAAGCATTAGGCTTGTCTCCAGCCACACCTCAAATAATATTCAAGACACCTATTTACTACTTCGGTTTCTCCATGAGTTTGTGGGTGACATGAAGAACTCATGCATAAAGTGGTACCCTACAATCTGAACAATTCAGACCAAAATTTACTGGTGAAAACAGTATCCCAATGAGAAACTTTAGTTGAGGGCATGCCGTGCAACTTAAAGATGTTATCTAAGAATAGTTGAACAACATCAGTGACTAAATGTGGATGAGAAAGAGCAGAAACATGAGCATACTTGCTCATCAATCCACCACAACACATACCACTGTTTTGCTTTAAGAGTTTAGTAATCCTTCAATGAAGTTCATAGATATATCTGACCAATTTCTTGTAGGAACAGGCCAGGGCTACAATAGACCTGGAGAGCTAACAATTTCTTGCTCTTGCAAAGTATTATGGACTTAGAAAATACTTCTCAGTATTGTGTGCCAGATGGCAACAGTTTTGTCATCTGTACTAACCCAACCCCCACCCCACCCAACATGCGCGTGCACACAGCCAAAAAAGAAAGAAAGAAATAAAAAGAAAAAAGTTGTTAACTGTATTAAAAGACAGACTGATTACTAAATTTCATTCCAGTTTCAGAAGATAGTAAACTAAAATTGAAATATAGAAAATATATGACTGTGAACCTTATTGTACAGCTTCAGTTTTGGAGATGACATGATAGTTCACAAAACTCATATTGAAATATAGTAAAGATAAGACAGTGAACCTTATTTCTGCAGCTTCAGTTTTGGAGATGCCGCAAGATAGTTCACAAAATGAAGATTTGTCATCGAAACCAGTTATTTGTTCTTTGGCACAAACACAGGTACCTGATTAGTGAGAGTTGATTTCATATATTTATAGATTTGTTTTATCCAATATCAAATTTGGTTTGCTATACTATTTATTTTATTACCTAATAACCCTTCAAAGAATTGTGTATCTCGATCAAGTGTTATAAACGTAAAGTATTAAATGTCTTGATCAATTTTCATCTTTAAAGGACATGGAAGGCATTCAAACTGATGAGGGGGAAGAACATGCTGCTCCTAAAACTTGTCACCCAACCATTCCTGATCTTGCCTTAGAGCATGGTAGTTTGACTCTCTTTCTTTTAGCAATAAATCTGTAACTTTATTTTATATGATATTCTTGTGTTTTTAGTTATTGCAAATATCGTGCATGGAAATATGGTGGTTTATAAAAGGGGAAAACTGGACTCTAAGGCCCCGTTTGGTAACATTTATGTTTTCTGTTTTTTGTTTTTGTTTTTAAATTTTTCGTAAACTGTAAACAAAAATATGTTTAGTAATTATTTTTGTTTTCAAAAGACTGTAAATAGTTTTCAAAATTTACAAAATTTTTATAAACAGAAAAAATATGTTTTCACTTATTTTGTAAACAAGTTTTGATTGCATCTTTTTTTTTTCACTACCTTCGACTACTACATCCGGCTACCAACTCTGACCACCACATTCGGCCACTCTCTCCGACCATCGTCTCTTGCTACCATTTCCGATCACCGCATATGGTCACCACTTCCGACCATCACCATTTATTCGGCCATCACCTCCGACCACCTGCTCCAACCACCGTTTTCGACCACCATTGCTACATTTTACTATCATCACTGAATAACACCTTCGACCACTGCATTCATCTGTAACCTTCAACTACCACTTTTCAAACATTTATGTGCTAAACATGTTTTTGTTTTTGTTTTTTCTATAAAAATAAACAAAAACGTATTTTTTATTTTTTGTAAATAAAAAATAAAAAATTGTAAACGTTATCAAATGAGGCCTAAATAAACATTGTTATTTGGGAAGATGATGGCTTGGTTCTTGTATAGGATATTAAGTATTTTTTCTTGCTTCTCCAGGAAATAAGAGTCATAAAAACAGATACAAAAATTGGTATTGGACTTGCGATAAATAACATTACTAGCCCAATTATCATCAATATAAACCCGAAGATCAATGAGGAAGTAAATGACAATAATAATCTTTGGAAGATAGTACCATAGACTTAACGTAAAATAAGGAGCAAAGCCGCCCAAGAAGTGGACTGTGGAGCAATGACAAATTGTAACAATATGATCAATATATGCAATATTAGGTCGAGTCACAGTAAAATAGACTAAACGCCAAATCAATTCTGGAGAGAGAGTATGATTCATTAAGAGGCACACCATTACTAGAACAGTACTTATAGCATATAACGTAATGGGATTGCCAACAATCTTATCATCAATGACCTGAGTACGGTGAATGACTTCATTAGCGTACTTAATTTGATATAACAGATAACTCTTAGGGGAAGAATCAATCTCAATACCAAGAAAAAGGCAAAGAAAACCTAAATCTTTTATTAAACTCACAGAACAAATGTTGTTCGCATTAGATATACCAGTAGAATTAGAACCAGAGATGAGCATATCATCTGCATACAAGTGCAAAACAATTGTTCTAGTTGTAAACTAGTAGTACGGTAGAGAAAAAAGAGCAGAATCATGAGAACCTATCGAAATAAAATCCAATTTGTGTAAAAGTAAACTAAAGACGTTTGTGCCAAGCACGAGTATATTGCTTTAGACCGTAAAGAGCACAGCATAAACGACACACAAAGCTAGTGGGATGAAAAAGACCCGGAGGGGGCCGCATATAAATTTCCTCACTAAGATGGCCATTGAGGAAGGCATTCATGATATCTTGTTAGAAAAGATGCCACCGACAAATTGCGACGACAAAAATCAGAATACAAAATGTCTTCTCATAATCAATTTCATGTTCTTCAGAAAACCCTTTACGACAAGTTGTTCTTTATAACACTCCAAAAAACTATTAGTGAGTGTTGATTTTGTAAATCCACTTGTATCCAATCATATTTTTACCGAAGTAGAACTAACTCCTAGTATAAGTATGTTGAATAGCAGTATTAACCGAGTTAGGATTAGTGCATGTTGTTTTATAAGACTTAAAATAAATACAAGTAGGAGACAAAAAAGCACAATATGAAAAATAGTTATTAGAAAATCAAGCCTTATTGACAAAGTATAAGAACACAAGGAGTAGCGCCATTTCAGAGGGTTAGTATCCGTAGAGGCAAAAGGAACAAGATGAGAGCTCGTTGATACGGTCTGAGATGGAGCCTGTCTATGAGAATAAAGAGCCTGTCTACGAGAATAAACTAAAAGAAAGATAATTAGAAGATGGGATGTCGGTGCAAGATCAGATACATCAAGAGCAGTAGCAAGCTGCTCACATGGCACATCAGCAAAAAAGAGCCAATATGAATGAAATCTTTGGAGGCAAGATTGGTTTTGGGAGGAAGAGTAAAATATGCAAGGCGCTTAAGAAACACAACATGACGAGTAACATACAACCGTTTAGAGACAAGATCCAAATACCTATACCCTTTTTGTTGGTGACCATATCCTAAGAAGAAATATTGGCAGTGCGTGCACTGAGCTTGCTTCACTCTTGTTTTGAAAAAAGAATGAGACTGGTAAAAACCAAAGACACGCAACAAGGAGTAATTAGAAACTTGACCAAACAAATTTTCATAAAGAGGAATCCAAGAAAGAAGAGGAATGAGCATACGACTAAGAAGAGAAAATATCATAAGAACAGCTTCACCTCAGAAGATGGCAGGAAGAGAGAAGGAGAGAGCGAACTGTGTCAAGTATATGCTAAAAACGTGTTGATGTTTTCTCTCAGCTCTACCATTTTCTGTCGAGTGTCAGAACATGAAGATTGATTAATAATACTAGAAGAAGCTAAGAAATCGATACATTCTATTACGAAATATTCTCACCCACATCAGAACGGAGAATCTTGGCAGTAGTAGAAAACAGTGTAAATACAGAAAAAAATGGATTGTGAGACATGAGATACACACAACAAACCCGACTATAATCATCTTTAAAAGAAACAATATTAAAACGAACACGGAGGAGAGACCTGAAGATGAAATGTGTGCACTGGCATCTTTTTGGTTCTTGCCCTGGTTTCTTTAATAACATATTTAGAGTTTGTTTTTATAGTTTCTTTATCTAAGTTGTTTTATTTTGCTGCCATATACCTTATCTTTACTCTAGATTCATCTGCAGATTCAAGATTAAGTGACAGAACTTGTTCTTCTGCCAAAGATGAGACTGAGTTGAGAGGCAACCCAAATGCTAATGGTTTCCCTTTATCAGGATCTAGGTGAAAGGCTAGTTGATTTCATTTCTTTTATTGAAGTTTTGTGTGTGTGCTTGTGAATCAAATCTGCAATTTGTGATTGTTTTCTTTTTGTTCAGTTTGTCTGCAGGAGATACAGAACAAAACCCTCGAGCCTCCGATGACAAGGACCCAAATTCCGTCAGATCTAGCCATCATGACAAGTTACCCAATCGCACCCCTGTGGAAGAGACCTGCGAGCTTTTGAGTGAAGCTTCTATGGAGGTCCCGGTTATAAACGAGGCCAATAGCATCGCAAGCGGCTCTCAGAACAGTTCTAGCATGCATTACGAGGAGTTGCAGGAGCTGACTCGACCCGCTAAGGAACACGTCTCGACGGGAAAAGCCACCACCATGGTTGAGAAGCAACAGGGAAGGAAGCTGAGCAGGTACAACAGAAAAAGCCGGGGGAAGGGGTAGATACATGAGGTGAAACTGTGTGTGTGTGTGTGTGTGTGTGTGTGTGTGTATTCGTCATTGCATTATGTCTATTGTACATTAGACCAGAAGAGGTGGTTTAGGGTGTAGGTAGAATGATGTCTACTGGATGAGTGTGCTCAAATCTGAAAAGAACATTTTGAATGTGTTCAATATTTGACATGCACTTTGTTTGAAACTTGCACACGTGCTATTAGTTTATTGGCCAATGTCACTTGACTCACAACTAGCAACCTCGCGAAGAAGAGGTGGCTTTTTGCATCAATAATTCTACAAACTCATAAAAGATATCCATAAAATTACCACCCACAATTGAAATTGAATGGTTCAGTTACTTGGGATATGACACATCAGTGTACACCGTAACGAAGTGGCTTTGATATGTGGCTTTGATATTTGTCACGATCCAATAGTGCCTGGACAAACGCACAGTGTTTTACACCGTAGCGAAGTGGCTTTGATATGTGGCTTTGATATTTGTCACGATCCAATAGTGCCTGGACAAACGCACAGTGTTTTATGCCGATGCACTTTGCTTCTGAGCTTCCTGATCTTTAGGAGGAGTGTGTGATAGCTACTTTTATCGAGATAGCCGGCCTAGTGGACATAGAGAATGCAAAGAAGGTGATTAATGGTCCGAACTTAGCAATGAGTGGGAGAAATAATAGAAATAAAGAGTGAATTGTCTTCATCACTGGGGAAGATAGCACAATTGAAAGCCCTCCTTTCCTCCTGCAGTACTTATCACAAACACTTCGGTAGTATGTGGGCTAATGCTCGCCGAATATCATTTTTCAGCTCATTTTTTCTTTCTTCGTCTCGCTAAGTGGTCGACACGTATGCATTTTGTTTGATGGGCGGGCAGAACTTTGTTAAGTCAAAATAATTTAATTTGGATAGTTTATTGTAAATTACGAGTAGTTGTAATACTTACATTTTTGTTAACGCATACATAGACTCCTGAAAAAATGTTGAGAGGAATTGAGGGGTTGTTTGACAAGCCATTTTGTTTTTAATTTTGTTTTTTTTAATAGATAAAATAAATTTATCCCATTGCTGGCCTTGAAATTATAGATGGTTTGTAGCAAATTCCTACACAGTTATGTTGAACTAAAATTTTGTATTTTGGATACATTAACAGATAATATATGAGACTGGTATTAATGATAGTGGTGGGGAGTAATTTAGTTTTTTCTTTTTCTTCTTTTTTTTGTTTTTTTTTCCCCAATGAGGCAGCGGTTGCTCACACAAAAAAGTTTGGCAGCACAGGATTGTTACAAATGATTGAATATTTCACCCTCAATTGATATAGAAATGTCATGATTGTCATTATACTTTATTGTTATTTGTCCGTCTTACAAACAAATGTAGGGTGAAATTATATAAAATCGGATAGTTTTTAATACTATGGCCTTATTTATTTTACCAAACTAATATCTCTGGTGAAGTGACAAAACTGCATGTATTGGTGGTGTTTGGTATTATTGAGACTAGTAACTTATAAATATAATTTGTAATAAAAATTATGAGTATTTAACAAAAATTATAGCTAGTAGCTGAAATAAAAAAAAATAGTTATAACTTGTAGTAGAAGTTGTGAATGTTTGAAAAAAATATTATAACTTATAACTAAATTTAGTAGTAAAAAATTAAAAGTACTAGTAGTAACTTTGCCAAACACTTATATTAATACAATTGGTCAAACATGAATTTTACTTAAACTTAATGCTTGTGTTTGTATTACATTATTTAAGATATTAATTTAATAAATAAGTGGATGTTAATAAATTGAGTTTATGTGAGCTGCTGCCTTTTTGAAAGAGGACTTGGTAGATGTGTTTTGTGAACACTTATTTTATTCCATTTATGTAAAAACTAGTCCTACAATATTTTTTTTTTCTTTGCCAAAATAAATTAGCTATCCTATTTTAATTGAATGTTTTCAGTAAATCTACTTGTTTACATATCCAAGGGCTTGGATTGAACCAAGATGAGTAAACCACAAGTTGAATAGTTGATTCTTGAGATTGGGGCCAAGGATAATGATACATGCAACGCCAATTACAAGAATATGAAGAGGTTATTTTGCCACTATAGAGGGAAATGAAAAAGAGTGTTGCGAAATAAAAATGGTTTGAAATTGTAGGGTGAAGACTCGAAAATTATGTGTTTGATAGGTTAAACTCAATCCAATTGAAATTGCTAATAGATTGGACTCTATAAAGACGAACAACTGTGAACTGTCCAGCAACAACCTGTTGAAAGCCACTCAAATGATGAAGTTAAAAAGAGTTTAAAGAGAAAAACAATTAAGAAGACAATTTGACAGAATTTTAGCTAATAAAATGAGTTTGTGTATACTTTTTGTCTTCTGAACTCCTCATTTTATAGTAGAGAGGATCATTTCTCCCTCCTCAATCCTTATGATGATTGTCTGCTCCTCATGCCTCCCTACAAAATGGTTCTGTCATTCCTACATATGCAAACGGCGATGACAGGGGATAGATCAAATCTTGTCTATTCGTCATAAATGCCTCCGTCTCGATCTATACTTATGGTCGAACTCTTTATATGAATTCGCCCATCTCTGCCAAATCTCACTTGATGATTTGAATCCTTCAATCTAATCGCATTAAATGATGTATGGAATCGGCCATACCTCATTTAATGCTCGTACGATTTTTGTGAAACCTCATTAATTGTGAACCTGATGCCAAATTTCTTATTTAGAATAGGGATTTAGTTAGTTCCGTCATATGACTATACTCTGATATTTTGGACGGCAAAAAGCCCTTCATTTGGGTTAGGGTCTATTTTCGAGCCGTACTCAAGTGGGCCAAAATGAATTTTATTTAACCCCCTTGAGAAACCATTGAGAAAAAAGAAATAAATGTAAAATAACTATTAAAAATAGAGAGTGAAGAAATCTCCACATGGGAATAAAAAAAGTTTCTACAGACATATGAGAAACCCCCAAACTAAATTTCTATGCTATGTAAATTTAATACATTTTTATTTATATAATTTTTTTATTTAATATTCATTTCTTCGACAATTAATTTTGTTGAAGCTATTTCGTATGCATATATTGTACATGTGTATAGATACGTAGTGTGTAAAATTTTTGATTTTAAGAGAGAAAACAATGAAAATGAGTAATATAGAAGAGAAACACGTGGAAAGTTAATTAATTTATATGATAATATTTTTTTAACAAATTCTGAAAATATAATTGATTTTTTATATTAAAGATATTATAGTTATTTTATAAAAAAATTTATGGAATGTAAATAGACATTTTTATTGAGAAACAAAATATAAAAGAAATTAAAACTTGTTTGGAGTACCAAACCAAATATAGCATAAAAATATTTTTTTTTCCAAAAAAATTCTTTTATCCTAAATAAGTGCCAAATATAAAATTAAAATAAAAAATAAATATATAAATTAGTAATTATAACTTGGAGTGGCAGAATAAAAGTTTATTGGGATAAAAGCCACGAATACAAATGCTTTCAGAAAAAATAAAATAAAATAAAATAAAATAAACGCCAAGTCGGCCAGGTTGAGACCAACCTATATTAGGTTCAACAAGAAACCCTAACTCGCAAACCCTTCCTCTGGATCGATTCGCCTAGGTTGCTTTCGGTCGCTGGTGAAGAAAGATGGTGAGTCCCACTTAGCTTCTCTACTGAGTACTTGTTTATCATACGATTCGATCTTTGCCGGTTTTCTGGTTTCTGTTTGATTTGTTTCGAAGAGAGATTGGTACCACGCTTGGCGTGATATAT
>JAOTRH010188728.1:0-11710 GCA_034768845.1 Heliamphora exappendiculata
GGGGGAACTGTGTGGGTGCAGAGGCGGCTAGGGAGAAAAGGGTTGTGGTAGGACTTAGAAGCGCCATTTTGTTTAGGGTATTACGGCTAATTTGTTTTTGTCGTTAACGTGTCACCAACTGAGGATGTAGCGTGATTTTTAAAAATAAAAGGATAGGCAGTTATATATAATAGAAATACAAAAATATTAGTATAATTTATTTTTTTATTTGTTTGTATTTTTAGTTAAAAAATTACTGACTTTAAAATATGTTGTTTGGTTAATTAAATTTTAAGTTATAATTTTTAAAGTTATTTGATTGAATAAAAAGTTATTTTTTTAATTTTTTATATAAATTGGATAATATTTTATTTTTATATAGTTGACATTAATAGTAGTTACATTATTAAACTGAGATATTATTATTATTTAGAATGAAGTAAAAGTTTAAATAGAGTATTTTATGAATTAATATTTTAAATACGATTTTAATTTTTTAATTTTTTAATTTTTTTAATTTTTTATTTTTTTATCAAATGAATTATGATAACTTTTGTATTTTTAAACACAAAAATTAGATTGTCAATCATCAAAATAAATTTTACTTAATTTCAAAAAAATCCTAACTACCATCTAGTGGACGATAAATAATGATAAGTAAAGGTTTAATTCTGATTACTCAAAATTTAAATTCTAATTACTCCAAACCTAACTCATAAGCCTTATTTGGTTCACCGAAAAATGAGAGATTGGATTGGATAAAAAAATATATAGGACTCACATGTTCAGATTTTGTCTCCTTAGACTCTTGATCCCGTATTTGTATCGCGTGATTAAAACTATTCATCGAATTATTAATACCTCATTCATGGCATGAACAATACCAGACCCCCTTAGTATTATTAGTAATAAACTCCAGATTATCTTCTTTTCTTATCTAACAATTATAAATAAATCTATAACTCATATCTTATTCTTTATTCCACTTTAACTAAACATTAACAAAATTTTTCACTGTTTATATAATTCATTTTATAATTTCTTGGTATTAAAAAAATGTGAAACTCACAGTATTACTTATTTTTTCTATCTTAACTAATCTCATTTAGAATACCAAATAAGCTCTTATTGTTATGGTAAATTACACTGATCTCTCTTGAACTTTCTGACAAAAATAGATACACCTCATATGATTTCTGAAAAGACACTAACCTCCTTTCTGGTTTAGCTTTTACATAAAAAACGCCTAACTGTCAAATCTTCATTATGTTTTAAGGAAAAACGTTTATTTTATATAATTTAAACTTATATCTCTATTTTTGCCATCTCTCTCTCATGGCTACTGAGTATTAAGTTAGGGTTAATTTTATATAATTTAAACTTATATCTTCATTTTCAACACCCTCTACCGGTGACACCAACGTTGGCGCCACCTCCCACCGGCGACGAAAATCGGCCATTCGCGAACTCTTTTTCTCGTCTCCCTCTCTCAGTCTCTCCCAATCCTTCTCATCTCCCTCTCTCAGTCTATATATATATATATATATACACACACACTCTCTTCCGGGACGATGTATGCTGGAGTGCCGCATGCGGTGTAGAGGGCGGAGACGAATTGCTAGAAGTAGTGGCGGGTGATGGGTTTCTGGAGGCGGCCACCGCGATGGGAGAGCTTGTCGCCCTTGGCGAGCTCCATGACGAGGTAGATCTTGGTTTTTGTTGCCATGACTTCGTGGATCTTGAGGATGTTCGGGTGGTTGATGAGGCGCCGCATGGTCATCTTATAAATAATATGTCGCTAAGAGAATATATATAAATGCATATTATATATACATAATACATATACATATATATGTATTATGTATATATAATATGCATTTATATATGTATATACATACATACAATACACACAGAGCAAACGAAACCACCATCACCGCGCTAAACGCCGAGGCCACCCTCAACTCAACATCGCTGAGCCGGACGCTAGAGTCACCACCACCGTCGCATGACACCGCCATCCACGACCGTCGCCACTGCCGACGACTTCCCCGCCGCTGTTCGCCACTAACACCATCGTTTTTCCTCTCTCTCTCTCTCATGTTTCTCTCTTATTCACCACAGCCACCATAGTGCCACCACAACCTCCACTGGAGACCACCACCTCCACTGGAGACCACCACCATCTCCAGATCCACCGTTGACCACCCTAGAATTGTTTGAACCGCCACAAACACCTTCAGTCGTTACCACCTTTAATGGAACTTTATGTTCATGATTTGTACGCACACAGCCACCACTGTGAATGTTATTATTTTTATATCGCCGACGTTCATTACCCTTCCGACGGCTTAACGCCGCTGATGAACGGTTCTGATCGTCAAAAAACTATCCGATAGACTTGAATTTGAATAAACACAGTAATTGCCACCCTTAAATTATTATTCTTGTTATCTGTATGCAAATGGTTATCACCGTACACATTATCACCAGTGTTCATTACCCTATTGACGACCTAACGCCACTAACAAATAGTTTTGATCGTTAGTAAATTATTCCGACGAAATCATATATTAATTGAGAGAGGGAGATGAGAAAGATAGGGAGAGACGGGAGAGGGAGACAAGAAAGAAAGTTTGGAGGTGGCCGGTCTTCGTCGCCGGAGGGAGGTGGTGCCGGTGTTGGCGCTACCGGTGGAGGGTGTCGGTGCATGTTCTTTTTCTTCTTTTCTTTTTTTTTCTTCCTAAACCTAACTTAATACTCAACAACCATGAAAGAGAGGGCAAAAATGGAGATATAAGTTTAAATTATATAAAATTAATGTTTTTTGTTAAAACTTGACGGAGATTTGATAGTTGGACGTTTTTTATGAAAAAACTAAACTAGATGGAAAGTTAGTATCATTTCAGAAACCACATAGAGTGTATCTTCTTTTGTCAGAATTTTCAGGAGAAATTAGTGTAATTTACCATTGTTATTATCCACTATTAATTTGTGGTGATTAGCGACTTAATTTAAAAATAGACCCAATTTTAATTCACACTATAAATGTATGGATAAATTACACTAATTTTTTCTGAGATTTTGGTCAAATACAGTTAACTCTACGTTTTTGGTCAAATTATACTGATCTCCCTTACTATTTAAAATGTCATTGCATACTGATATAAATCGTTAGAGTTCCGTCCGTAACCGTTAGTAGCATCAATCACATGATTATTCCTTTCCCATTTTGCCCTTTATCCATGTATATAAAGCATTTAGAACAATAGGTTCTTCAAGAATCTGTAAATTTTTTTGAACAAACTATTTTTATATTTTTTAAAAGCAAACTATATATCTAAACAAACTAAATATGTAAATATAGTATTTTAACTACAAATATTGTAAACATATTATTTAAAATAGTGTAACTATTTTTATTTTTTTAAAACAATTTATCAATAGTCCAAACTATAAATTTATAATTCTAATAGTACTAAAGTTCTGTTTGAGCTATCTAAAAAAATTCTGATTTTTTAGAATTATTTCATGTATATAATTTTTTATATTTTAGTTAAATATGTTTTAGTTTTAATTTCACTTATTTAGAAAATCTAAAAATTTAAAAAAAATTTCCCTAAAAGCAAAGAAAAATACTTTAGTTGTAAACTATATATCTTTATTTCTTAAAATTTTTAAATTTTTTAGATGATATTTTTATTTTTCTGATATATTTCAATTAAGAATTTCAAAAATTTAAAAAATTATAATTAAAATTCATCTAATTTTTATTTTTACTATAATGTTCTTATTTTTATTTTTATTCTTATTTTTCTTATTATTTAGTATTCCTATACTATTATTAACATTAATATTATTATATATTCTATTCTTTTTATTAATTTTATTATTACTATTATTTTTCTTTTTTGAACAAAAACATATATGATATATATATATATATAATTTTTTTTAAAAATGATGGAACGGCGATGGAAAGATGAGAAAGAGAGAGACCGAAAGAGGGAGAGATAGAAAAACAATCCGGGCGGTGGACGGTGGCGAGGGGTTGCCGGTGGTGATGGTCGACATGAATGGCGCGATTGGCAGCGAAATGGAGGTGGAAATATGAGAGAAAGACCAAAAGAGGGAAAGATAGAAAGCGAGAGAGAGAGAGAGAGAGATCGAAAGAGGGAGAGATAGAAAGGCAATTCGGCGGTAGAACGACGGCGAGGGGTCGCCGGTGGTGGTGGTCAGCATGGATGGCATGAACAGCGGCAACAACGACGCCGACGGTGTCCAGCTGCGTTGAGCAGCAGCATTGGAGGGATTCAGCGCTACGCACTGCTTCTTTTTTCTCACTTGTTTTTCTTTTGTTTTTGTTTCTTAACTCTAACACATGCTAATCTTGAGAATCAATTTATTTGGAGATAAATTTGTTTTTTAATTAATTTTATTAACAACGTTAATTATTAAAAAATATCAATATAATTTGTTTAAAAAATTAAAATTTATTATATTTAATTAAAATTTTAAAAAAAAATCAGTATAATTTATCATAAAAATATTTCCAATATGAAAACATAAATGTGTGAAAAAGAGAAAGCTGATTAAATATTACTGTCAATCTACTCTCTTCACTTTTTGTCTTGTCACTCACTTATTTGCATTTCGTACGATACCCACATGCGGTGTCCGATGGACAGACACGCGCCCTTAGTTATTGCAATGAATCTTTTTCACCTTAAAATTTATTTATTTATTATAAATTGATAAATTTAAAATATTATCGAAGACGAGTTTAGTAGTTCATTAATTTTAGTATTATAAGTTGCTCGTTCGATAAGCGATTCGAGCATTACAATTTCTTTTACTTTTTTCTTTTTCTCTTCTCTCCATTATTCTTGTATTTTTCATAAATAAAATAAAATAAAATATAAATATAAATTTATAATATATAAATAAAATATAATTTTCTTTATTTACACTCACTAAAATTTAGTTTTATCTTTCATGTCACTTTCTCTGATTTAGCATTAATCTGAAATAAAAAATATAACACGAACAAAAAATTGTTTCTCTAAATTTTCCTCTATTTCTCTCCGTAATCTCTCTCTCTCTCTCTCTCTCCATTTTTCATTCCCGTCTCTTCTCTGTAATCTTCCCCTCTCTCTCACTCCATCTTCCATTCTCCTCTCTCTCCCTCTCTCTTCTCTATAATATTCAACCCCCCCTTCTCTTCCTCCCTCCTTCCTTCCTTCCCTCCTCTGTAATAATCTTCTCCAAATTGCAAGACCGAATATGTCGTCCCAAATTGGAGGGCCCTAATCTTCCATTCTCCTCTCTCTTTCGGTCGTCGCCGGCCCAAAGCCGCTGCTCCTTTCTGCATCTCTCATCTTCAGTCTTCGTGGACTGAAATTAGAAGGTTGGGGCAAATATGAACATTCAACAGAGAGGAACAGAGAGGATATGTAATACCACTCCCTTCGGTATTACATATCCAGAGATTTAGGCAATAGCATGGATATTTTACCCAAACGTTTTTCCCAACCAAATGCCTGATATGTGGATCCACAGGATATAAAATCCAATCCTGCCATTCAAATACTCTAAACAAACAGGCCCTTAGCCTCATAACTGGTGTTGATTTAGTGGCTGAGGTGAATTAATATAAAAACTAAGTTTATATTTGGATTAAAAAGTTTAGTAGCTATTTCTCGAGTTTTTTTTTTTTTTGTATTTTTTTAATTTTATTTATATTTTGGTTTAAAGTTTTTAATTTGGTTCCATAGGAAGAGAAGATTATAAAAAGAATGCTCGTTAAGGTCAAATTCAAAAAAAAAAAATTAAAAATTTATTTTTAAAATTTAAATAAAGAATGCTATTTTTTAGTACAAAGCATTATATATGTTTTTATAAAAAATTAAAACTAAAATTATTAACTTCATCTCTACTTAGATTGATAACTAAAAAAAAAAAGTAAACTTAATATGACTATAAAAGATTTTCTACTTTTCTTTTTAAAATTATTAATTAAAGAAATTTAAAGATAAAACATATTCAAAAAAACATGAATAATATTTTTTAACGGAAAAAGATATTGAGTTCACTAAAAATGCTTTGCCCCCTATATATATATACATTAAAAAACTATAATTATTAACCTCAAATACTTAGTTTCTTAATTTCTTGTTAAGTAAAGAAATGTAATCTAAATAAGATGATAAAAATATTTTCTACTTTTAAAAAATATATTAATTAAAGAAATTTAAAAAGTAAAACTATTCCCAAAAAAATAGTTTGTTAATTTATCAACTTAGTTTGTTAATATTTATTAAGTAAAAAAATATAAACTTAATATTATGATAATTGATTTTCTACTTTTCTAAGCCTCCTTGCACTTCCAGTTCCAACCTCTCTCACGGCTCATATTGTGCGACGGTTCCTTCACTTTCAAATCCAATCCACGACGCTCGCTCACTTTGTGCGAAAGTTAAAGATCTATTGTCCACTCCGGCAATAGCACTTCAATTGGCGTCACTGGTATTCTTTCTTCCTGTGGCTTTTGATTTTCTATATTCATCTGCTCCGGACTTTTGATTTTCTGTATTCATCTGCTCTGGGCTTTTGATTTTCTAGAACCCGTGCCCTAGCCTTCCATTTTTGGTTTAAGAATGGCTTCTCTCGCTTCAACTTGGAAATGGTTCCGATTGGCGATGGTTAAATCCCCATTGTACCATTCTCCTCCACTGCATTAATTTCATTCTTGTAGAAAAAGTCTAAGCGATTCGAAATCAAAAAGTGAAATACTGTCGCTTATTGGGCTTGGGGTACAAAACCTACCCTAGCTTGTTGAGAATGCTTCTCAGCTTATAATTTCTTGCCCCTTCTTAAATATTTTCACATTGTTGAATGTTGTGGCATATTTTCTGATGGTGCCCATTGCCAAAAGAAATGAGAGGATATGCTTATACATATATACATAGATATAGATATATAGTATGCCTACCAATTATTTGTTTTATTGTCAACATCTATTGCTTTTTTGTTGTGATATAAATATATTATGATTGTCTTGAGTCAGGTTAATTTGGTGGTATTTTGTTCCTTCTCTTTCTATATTGAAATTAGCACTCTAAAGATTATATATGTATATGTGATAGTTATTATATATATATAAACTGAAATATGGGAGATTGAAGAGGAGAATATCCATTTAAGAGAAGAATTTTTTGAGAGATTAGAGAAAGGATTCAGACTTATGTATAAACTGTATGTGGGGCTGCCAAAGGAAAATGTAGCAGAACATTGAATTCTCCCCTTTTCTGATTTTGGTTGCTTCATATTTATTCCTTGTGGTTATCTCAATTACCCACGTCATCTTGTGGTTGGTATAAATTATATCTCTCCAAATTACCCAATCCAAATGGGCCGTTTGTGGTCGTGGATATGGTTGCTTTCTTACACCTATTCAATAGTGGAGCCTTGTTTGACTAACTTTCTTTATTGCTTATTTAGAAACTTAAAATTTGTTGTTGATATTTGCGGTGGGAAGTCTTTGATACTACAAGCAATGCTAATTGCTCTTCAATTAGGTTCCATTATGGACATGGTTCTTGACTGACCGTGTTTGATTTGATTTTATTGCTTATGTAGGAACCTCAAAATTCTTGTTAATTGCAATAGAAAATTTTTTTATGAGCATGTGCGCGCGCGCACACACACATATATATGTATATCCGACGTACCCTGGATTATTTAGACCCATCCCCTAGATGCTGTAGTGGGAGGTTTTCCCCTTCTGTGGTTTAGGAAAAAACAATATTTTAGCAAAAACATGTTCTAATATTATTATATTGTGATTGTAGTGTTAGTCTTTAGCTATGTTACTGTTTGCGCAGCTGTGCTACATAGCTGCTGGATTGGTGTGCTTTAGCAAATATTGTTGTGCTGTTCTGTCTTGCTAACTTTTCTTAGTAGTCTGTATTTTTTGCGCAGACAACAATAAAAATTTCATTATATAGCTAATTATTAAACTCTTATTCTACATTTCTTTTGACTCATAAATATTATCCCTGCTTCCACTTCTCAGGCAATTTGGTTGTGTTAGTTCCATTCAATGGACATTTGCACTTGATATACTGGAGTGAGAAATCTCTCTTCTTAATAATCTTCTATTCACATAGCTCTCATTCTACTGAATGTTATTGTCATGCATCATACTCTCATCTAACCAGCAGCCTATGGTGAGTTGGTGTCCATGGGAGGTCTTAACCCAGATGTAAACAGCAAGTTTAGTGCTCAGTTTCCACAATACCTGAAATGAAGCTCTGTTCCCAAGTCACAATTCTTAAATTCTACGACACTGAGGCAAGTTGTGTTGGCTTTCTAAGTAATCCCGAGAATAAGACATTGGCATGCACTGCTGTATTCTCATTGTATTCTTCCTGTTTGTTTAGACCATATCCTAATTTGTTACTCGATTGCTTAAAGTTGTTCCACCTCAGGGAGATTTGCGCAATAATTTCTTATGTTATTTGGGTGCATGATAGATTTGGGTGTAATAATACACTCAGTTTCGTTTTGTATTATTATTATTTGTTTTTTGCAATTTAAGTTTGAAAATAAGAACTTGATGGGTAAAAATGTAAAGTAATCACAAAAAAGCTTGAAAACTAGCATTAAACACTTTTGTAACAACTAAATAAAATTGTAGGAACTCATGAGATATGCATAAGTAGCTCGATTATGGGTTTGGGCTCTATTTTGCATGGTGGTTTGCGGAAGCGATGGTGGCTCAATTATGGGTTTGGGCTCTATTTTTTTGCATGCTGGTTGGCGGAAGCGATGCGGAAGCGATGCGGAAGCGATGGTGGCTCAATTATGAGTTTGGGCTCTATTTTTTTGCATGCTGGTTGGCGGAAGCGATGGTGGCTCGATTATGGGTTTGGGCTCTATTTTGCATGCTGGTTGGCGGAAGCTGGTGGCTCGATTATGGGTTTGGGCTCTATTTTGCATGCTGGTTGGCGGAAGCGATGGTGGCTGCAATCGGGTCTTCTCTCCTTTTTTTTTTTTTTTTTTCTCTCTCTCTCTCTTTATCACTCTCAAGGTTGGGATGAGCGTTAGTAGGGAGGCAGTAAAAGTTGATGGCTGCCACGTTTGAGGAGTAAGATGGGAGTAAAATTTTAAGTGATTATTGACACAAACGGTTATGAACAGAATTTTAATAATTTGGGTTAGTATGGAACAATATTTTAAATTATAAAAAAAATTAATGTAATTTGTCAAAAAAGATGGAATTGATTGTATTTGATCAAAATCTTAGGGGAGGTCAGTATAATTTATCCAAGATAAATTACATTTATATTCATTGTATTCAAGGGTAATAACACTGACACTTATTTTATTTTTTAAAATATCATTGTACTTATTTATATTTTTATTTTTGTAATACGTAGATCTAAAAGTTAACTTAAAATTAACTTTTCAAATGGAAATACTATTGAAATAGTTTTTTTAATTTTTTTAGTTTTTTTTTGTTTAATTACAAAAAAATTTTAAAAAGATTTTTAATTAAAAAATAAAAAACTTATTTTATTGATAAAATAAGTTTTTTTTATCAAAATTATAAACTTATAAATAAAAATAAATTAATAAATTAAATTTTAGATTACTTATTTTTGTATTTAATAATTTTTTATTTTTTAATTAAAAAATTTTCAATAAGATTTTGTAATTATACAAAAAAAAATTTAAAAATTTAAAAAAAACTATTTCAACAATGATGCACAGTAATTTTTGTTTGAAAAGTTACTGGTACAAAAATTAACTTTTAAATCTAAGTGTTACAAAAATGAAATTGTAAATGAGTATTGTGATATTTTAAATAATAAAGAAGGTGTCAATATTTTATCTTTAAATACAAAAAATGTAGGTATAATTAATCCTACAAAATAAGTTGGACAAGTCAATTTTATTTTGTTTATGCCCTCTAATAAACTTTTCTCAAATATTTTGTCCATTTTAAATTTGTTTCATCAATGCAATGGGAAAACTAAAAAAATTTAACAAATAAATAAATAAAATGTTCCAAAGATAAAAATAAATTTATTTAAAATTATTCTAAATCATGAGCTATTTTTACATAATTCCAGTCCACGTGTTTACGAACAATGACGCTACTGTTTGTAATTTTTAAATTTTTATTACTAATTTTAATTATATGTTATAAATTTTTTCAAATGTTGACAATTTCTTATTTAACTTATAACTATTTTTATTCTATTTTAATTATAAATTATAATTTTTACTAAACACTTACAATTTTTTTTATAATTCACAATTTATAAGTTACTAGTAATAATTTTACCAAGACCATCACTATTGCCTTAGCTTAAAACTTTTTCAATTATTTTTTACTTTATAAAATGTTTCATAAATAATAATATTTTATTATTTAATTATTTGTGTCATTCTAACTAAATCTAGTGAAATAATTTTATATTATGCACTTTTACCATATATAATATATATTTAATTTTTCTTCTTATGGGTTGTTTCATTGTACAACTTTAGATTTTAATCTAATTTATAATTTCATTTTTTGAAGGAATCAAAGTCTGGATTAAAATATTATCAATTTTGTGTCCGAAAAAACATATGGTTTAATTCTTCTACTTTAAAAGATATTTTGGTGAGTTGAGGGTTAACCCACCTTATAAATTCTTCTACTTTAAAAGATATTTTGGTGAGTTGAGGGTTAACCCACCTTATAGATGAATGAGAGCTTCTTGTCAAGTAATGTGGAATCTTGTCATTTATAATTTTTATTTATTTATTTATTATATAAGATAATTTAAGATGCTCATATATTGGATTGAGTTGACTTAAAGCCACACCCAACAATATGTATTTGATTTTGACAAATACATGGGTTGGTGTAATTCGATTGAATAATTTGAATATTTTTATTTTAAATTTTTTTTGTTGAGATTATTCTATTTTTTAGTTAGCTATAATAAACTTTTTAATTAAAGATATTTATTTTTAACAAAATTGAAGCTCAAAATATTATAATTTATCAATTAAACCACATGTAGACCCAAATTACATAATTTTCACACAAAATAGTCAAAGTAATAACCAATCTAAGCTCCTAATAAATGTAAAAATCAATAAAATTAAATATTTATTAGTCATTTTAGGTTCGACGTGTGATTATACTCAAAACTTATAACACGATCATCACCTAAGAAAAAATAAATTTAAAAACCCCGTCATCTATCAAATTATATTGACAAAATTATTCATTGTCATATTAATAATAGTGGTTTGGACAATTTAAGAAGGTGGAGTTAATCTATAAACAGCCCTGTATATAATTAATATATTATAGTTTTATTTATAATACTGTAGTATTTTTTTTTTTTTTAAAACAAACAAAAATGAAAACAAACGAGGCATAGGGTGTATTAAGCAGTTTTATATATAATTAGGAATAACAATGGAACGAGTTTGGGACGAAGTGTGTTCTCTCACTTTCACTCTCACCCCGTTTATTAGCGGGGCGAGATAAAAAAAAATCAAAAAAATAGTGGAGCGGAGTATAACGAAAAATATATTTTTTATTTTAAAAGTGATTAATACTAACAATGACATGATAAGATATTAAAATAATAATATTAATCAATGACTAAAATTAAAAAAATAAAAAATTAAAATTAAAATAAGTATAATATTTTGTATTTTAATC
>JAOTRH010188739.1:0-11709 GCA_034768845.1 Heliamphora exappendiculata
TTAAATTGTCAGTAATTAAATTTAATTGGCGGGTATTGAAAATCTTAACGTGGGGAGAAATGGTAAGTATTTAATAACAAGAGCTCAATGTAAGAAGGTATTGAGATTATGGGGTAGAGTGCAATTGCAGTTCTTTAGTGATGTGAACTGTAATTCAGTGTTTTAAGAAAATTGCAGAAACCGCTGTGTCTTTTCATAATTGCATAAACCGCTTGTAGGTATCTGTGTTCAACTGGAAGTCTAACTCATAATTACTCCCCAGGTCCCTGCTGTAGCCCTATATATACGCAGGTACGCTGAACCAGTTTGAGATTGATACATCAGCATCAGATAGTTCAGATATTTCATATATTATTATGATATTATTTTTATCTTTCAAGACTTAAATATATGAGGGTTCTGTCGGTACGAGTTCTCGGAGGATCGTAGCTCACACTACGTTCAAGGATCGTGTAAGGGAATATAGTAGTAGATCTGACTAGAGCTTAAACTCAGAATCAAGTCGTAGTTGAAGATTAGATCTACAAGTGGTATTCTTCTAAATTAACGTTGGTTGCACGTGTTTTATTTTGACCGTTCTTCGTCAAAAGTTTTATCTAGAGCCCGTTTCGGCGTTTGCCCGTCCAGTTAACTTTTTTCCGATAATCGTTTTTCAAAAACAAAGATCTTGGCAGTATAGCCTCCAACAGTTGCTTCCCGGGATTGTAGGGAGTTTCTGTGTGAATTTTGAAAATTAAAAAAAAAAATTATTTTGGAGGCCTATAAGTATCTGGAGTTAGATATTTTCAAGAGTTATTTTCAAAATTTAACTCCTAAGTTTTCTACATATTCTCTCTGCCTTCTCTCTAACTTCGCGAGGGCTTGGGGCTCGATTTTCAACGATCCAACAATGGATCCTTGCTTTTAGCTTCGTGGTCTACGCATTGATCCGGACGAAATTTGATTTTGGCGAAGTTCAATTTTGTACGTAGACTGAGGCTTCAGGTTTTTAACCCAACGAGGTAGGATATCAGATTCTACTATATAAGGGTACCTACCCTATGTAATCTTATACTGTTTCACCCTTTAAAAATGCATGAAATGTGATTTTATGTTTTAGATCTGATTTTTGATTTAAAACTAATTTTCGGCGTTTTAGTTGGATGAAACTGAGTGTTGAATGTTTCTGATGATGATTTGTGCTAGCCTTGGGCTCGGGTATGCCTTTAGGTATCAAAACTAGTGTTTTTGAAGCTTGATTTGAGGATTTGAAATCAAAACCATAGCTAAAAACGTTTTCTGGCCTAGTTCAGTCGACTGGACCCATGAGTTCAGTCGACTCGACTCGTGGGGTTTGTCGACTGAAATGTTTTCTGTTCGAAATTGGTGTTTTTTCAGAAGGTTTTTCAGTTGACTAGGGAGGAGACCAGTCGACTGAAATGGTGGCTGTTTGTTTTGGCCTTTTTAGTGGTTCCTTTGGAAAAAAAGTTGGGTTTCTTTTGAGAAAAAGGCGGTCTGATGAAAAACGTGTTTATTGAAGGTTTGGAGCTAACCATTGGGGTTGAGTCTCAATTTCTAAAACGTTTGTATGGAAATATTTTTTTACATGTTTTGGTTTGATCTCTATGGTTTCATGGATTGGATCTCATGTTTATACAGGCGTTGTATAATTGCTTTTGGGGAAAATATTTTAAAAATATTTTGTTTTGATCTTCTGGTGATGGATGGATCTATGTACATGTATATTGTACCGGTTTGAGAAATGTTTTTAGAAGACTATCTAGTTGTACCGAGATGACATGTATTTGGCACGAGTTGCCCTCAGTGTAAGTCCGAAAACGTGCACAGCGTAAGTACTCAGGTCTTTCGGGTTAGTCCCCGTAAATTGAGGCCGTTGGGTGCTTAGTTCCCTCGGCGTTGTGCTCGTAAATTAAGCGGTTAGTCGTGGTACTCCGTATAGAACTTGTGTGTATCTAACCGGTCCCATGATGTATGGGGATTAAATACTGGACATGGGTCTATAGTTGTTACCTCTATCCCCTTGTGATGGAGTCGGTACGTAGGATCATACTCTTCTTTTCCGCAATGGTACATTATGCGAGGGAACAATATTTTGTTTACTATTTTTTCTTAACTGTGATTGATTATTTGCATTTGTTGTAATACTAGGTTTGAAGGATGAAAACATGGATTTTATGAAATAAAACAGTTTTGGGAGACTTGTGTAGTCTGATGGGAAAATTTGAGGGTTTTGGATGGAAAATCTGTTTTGATTTTGTGGTTGAGTTCGCTCCCACCATATGATTGCATATTTCTACTTTACAGTTTATCATTTGTTTCTATTGGGCTTCGGCTCATTGGTGAAAATTTTCTGTAAAATCATTTTCAGGTGATGATGTGGATGAGGAGTAGCTTGGTGGTGCCGTGGTGGCGGAAGACTTTTATAGTTTTCCTTTTTGGTATGCCTATTCCTGAAGGCGGATTTTGTACGCTGTAAGGCGATATAATACACGCATGTTGAACTGTTGTCTTTTGTTTATGAGAGATACACCTTGTTGGGTATTCTTTTGGTTTCAACATGCAGATTTTAAATGTATAAAAATTTATATTTTCACATAAAATGGATGTTGATGGATTTTCACGTGATCTCAGGTTTTGGGGCGTGAAAAGATGCTTATATGAGAACAATACATTCATTTTTACTCCTCTTCCACTCATATCTGATTTCGTCGGCAATGAGAATTACATCAAGGATTTGTCTACCTTCGATGAAAGTTGACTATTTCTCATCAATCAGATTGTTCATAATCAATTTCATGCAATTTGCCAAGAATTCTGCCAATATTTTATACGGTGCTCCCACAAGGCTTATGGGTCTGTATTTCGCTAGAGAGCTAGGGAAATCACCCTTAGGTATTAGAACGATAATGGAGGTATTTAGAGCTTTTAGGAGATTGCCGTTAGCATGAAAATCTTCTAGGAAAGTGAGGATGTCCTTCCTGAGGATGGACCAAAACCTCTTTATAAACTTGAAGTTAAATCTGTCGGGGCCTGGAGCTTTGTTGCTTTCACAAGATTTGATGGCCATGAAGACCTCTGTTTTCGAGAATTTAACTTCTAAATCTTTTGCCACAAGAGGTGTTAGGGTTCTTGTGAGGTTGTCGCCCCAAAGAGGTCTTACCCAAGGAACTTCCTTGTATATATTTGAGAAGAAAGTAGCAGCTCCAACTTTTATTTCCTCTGGTTTAGACAAAAGTTCTCCTCCATGTTGAATCTGACCAATAAAATTTCTCCTGGATCTCTTGCTAGCCATGATGTGGAAAAAGGATGCGTTCTTGTTGCCTAGGCATAGCCAACAAAGCCTTGACTTCTGCCTCCATAAGCTCTCTGCTCTTCTGTGCGGCATCCATAGGTTGGCCTTGAGTACTTTTTTGCTGTTCAATTCTGCTGAGTTTAAGGGTCTAGATTCTTCAAGCAAGTTTAGGTTGTTTTCTTGGTCCTCTGCAAGCTTGATTTGGTCCTTAAAATTACCAAACACCTCTTTGTTCCAAGTCTTGATCACACACTTTATGTTTTGAAGTTTTTGGTGAAGAATATAACCACCCCACCCCTCCACATATGTATTGTTCCAGTTCAATTTAATGATATTCTTGAAGGTTTTATCGTCCAGCTAGGAATTGATGAACCTAAAAGGCTTAATTTGGTCCCCAATCTTGTTCTTCATCAGACAGAAAAATGGGACAATGATTTGAAAGGGATCTTGGTAGTCCTCATTGAAGGAAGTTGAATTTGTGTAGCCAATGAGTATTGCAAAGGAAATGGTTAAGTCTGCAGCAAATGGTATCAACTTGCATGTTGGACCAGGTATATCTCCTACCAATCATATGCCTGTTAGTCAATTGAGGATCATGGATCATGGTTTTGAAGTCTTTCATGTCCCCCAGAACTCTTAAACACCCAGATTTTTTGCCAATACTGAGAACTTTATTGAAGTCTCCCATAGACACCATGGAAAATCAAAAGAGGATTTAATCTTCCTTAGCTCATCCCAGATGATTTCCCTTTTAGCACAATTATTAGGGGCATAGATATTATCGATTATACACTAAAACCCATTAGAGAGAGTTTCTCTGAGGATTATGAAATTCCTGTGAATGTTGTGCTCCTTGAGAAGGAACAGGTCTAATCTCCAAATGATAATAAGACCCCCTGAAGCCTCTTGAGAATTTGAAGCTATCCATTCGCAATCTTCTGGTCCCCAAATGGACCTTATTTTCCTTGTGTTTGTTTACTCCCACTTGGTTTCTTGAATTAGCAGAAATTGAGCTCTTCTATTTTTTTAAAGTTTCTTCACCGTTCTTCTCTTTTACAGTCTCCCCAAACCTCTCACATTCCAGGAGATTATCTTCATTTTCTTGATAGATGGTTAGTTGCGAATGTTTGCTTGAGGCTTTTCTTGTGTGTGGTTCATCTCAATAATTTTGTTAATGATTAGAGCTTAATTGTCCCTAAATTGTAAACCCATCAACCTTTTTGTTTCAAGAACCATCTCAGCCTCTCTTCGAATCAAAATGTTGCAGTTTTGAATGTCTGTGGTTGAAAGGGATGACTGATCGATGCCCACTGTAGACCCATGCTGGCTTTGTTTGCTATGTTTATTTGATTTGGAATTGTTCTCTTTGACTTTTGAGAAGCCCATATCCGCTGAGCTTTTTCTTTTTCCTCTTTGTGATATTTTTGATACCTGCTTCACAGTTTAAGCCACACCTGTTCTTGTGGTTCAAATTTCCATTTTGATATAATCTACTTAAGGCTGAATTCACTATGCATTCTGACCTTAAAGTGGTTTTTGTTCTGATTCTTGTTGGGCTCGATGCATTGGACTTTTTTCCAGGAGACTAATCAGCATTTGAATTCAAATTTACAAATCTATCTTCACCTACAGAGATGTCTTCATCAGCAGGGGCTTCAATCTCGAAACCACTGGTAGCAGCAATCTTTTATAGGTGAGGCACGCTTCTTCTTAGGACTTATTGGTTGCTACTATCTTGACATGACCACTCATCTGAGGTTGGTATGCTTTGACGTCTGATTCCTCCACTTAGCTAAGGATTGCCATATCGTCCAACTCACCTTGCACCATCAACGCTTTGTTATCAATGTTTCTGCTGGAATGCAAAGGTTGGTGCTCTTCAAGTTCTTCAGGGATCTCTTCACTGGCAATGAAGACATCTGGTTTAGGGGATGGCAATATTTTTGGTGGCCCTTTATTTACGCCTCCCTGTATATATATAGTTTTTGGAATCCACTTTCGGAGCAGCTAATTGGGTAAATTATTTATCCAACTTTGAGGCCGTAAAGAGATTAATTGTTTCCTTGCACTCAGTGGAGTTCAAAACTCTTTCAAACTCTAAATCCTTTTTTGAGGAGGTTCTTTCATCCACACTGATAATGGAGCCCCATTGTTCATTAATCTTGATAAAAATGCTCTCATTCCATGCATGTAATGGGACGCCCTCAATTTTGAGCCACACCCTTCTTGAGAGATTGGTCTCCCTTGTGCTCCACTCATGTACAACTTCAAAATAGGTCTTGAGCCATTGCTTGGCGTGTTGGAGGATCTCTTCTTTTTCCTTTGCGTTAATGAACTGTAATAAAACACCATTGAGCCACCTAGTGGCTTGATGCTGTTAAGATTAAGCGCTGACCATCTCACCAAAACTTGCAGGTTGTGGTGAAGGGACAACTTTATTTTCTTATACTCATAGCAGCGCAAAGCCCCGCGTCTATATGTGCTGCGGGTGGGCTTAAGGGGTTTCGCAGTGCACACGTAGCACACCGACAGAATAGGTTATCAAGCACCGATAACATATGGAGGGGGGCCCCTCACGTACTAGCGAGTCCTTTAAGGGAGATTCTGGCCCTATAAAGCCAACAATCCCTCCCAGAAACTACCCTGGGGAGACTTGAACCTGCAACCTCGCTCTGATACCAATTGTTAGGATCAAGCGCTGACCATCTTACCAAAACCCGTAGGTGGTGGTGAATGTACAACTTTATTTTCTTATACTCATGGCAGCGCAAAGCCCCACGTCTATACGTGCTGCGGGTGGGACTAAGGGGCTTCGCAGTGCACACGTGGCGCACCTACAAGATGGCATGTCAAGCACTGATAACACGTAGAGGGAGATCCCCCCACGTACTAGCAAGTTCCTTAAGGGAGATTTTGGCCCCCATAAAGCCAACAGATGCTAATGTTGAAATGCCATCACTTCTCTTGGCTTCTTCCATACTAGGAATTAGGCTCTCATCCCTCACAATGTCAGTAGTGCAGCTCTTGACCCAATCTGTGTCTATGACTTCAGCCTCCATGAACAAGTCTATGTGACTTTTGTCATTTGGGGGAGAAGGTTGTTGTGATTGGTGCTCATGCCTTTGCATAGATTTGGCCAGGCCATTAATGTGCTAGTCTCCAACTACACTTTTGCCTCTTAGTTCATATTTGAGGATCAATTCACAGAGAGCCTGCTTTACAGATATTTTCTTAACCAAACACCAAACCCCATCGAATCTGGATATTGCAATCTCAGCTGCATTTAACATAGAGAACTTTTCGATTCCATACCTGGTATTGCTCCTCCATCTTCTGTTGTTAGGGATGTACACCTCCCTGACATAACCACACTGTTGAAAAATTCTCCCAAGCTACTGGTAGTGTAACTGATTAGGAAGGTTGTTAATGAAGATGGTGGTTTTGGTGGGTTGGGTCTTTTGGATTTGGGATTGGGAACTCAGGGATTGAAGATGGGATCTTTGGGATTGGGGATGAGATTTTGATTGGTGGGTCTTATCTCTCAAGCACATGGTCCAGCCCTTTCTTCCAGAGGAAGGATATGGCAGGGGTGTTGCCCTCTCAAAACCTAAGTATTCGTTTGGCAAGCTATTCAAGGTAGAATCGCCACCGAGGAATTTCTTCTGAAAAGGGGAATTATGGTCTCGGCTAGTTCTTTTTGCAGCTTATGCGGTGTGGTTTGGGAGTCTAGTTCTCATTTATTTTTAATCTGTCATAAAGTGTTAGTTCTAGGCAACCCAAGAGGGGGGTCAAGGGAGGGTTGAATTGAGTTTTTAAAGATAAATAACAATTTAAAATTTTTTTGTTAGTCCTAGGCAACCCAAGAGGGAGGATGAATTGGGTCTTTAAAAAAATGACAATTTAAAACCCCTTTTCAAAAATTCTTTAATTTGCAAGTAAATAAAGCAAGATAAGAAAATATTAAAGCAATGCAAATATAAAAAATTGAGGGATAGAGAAATAGAACCAGACACAAGAGATTTATAGTGGTTCGGCTTTATGCTAGTCTACGTCCACTCCTCAATATCTCTCTTGAGTATTTCCATTATACAGAATACTTCACGGGCGTATTCCAAGCATTTACAATCTTCAAGACTTCGCTTGAATGAACTGAATGTTTATGGGCACATTCACAAGCCTATTTCAGCTTCAAGAAGATCCTATAAAAATAATTTCCTATTTCTTCTAATCTCTCTTGAACTCTTCTTTGATGAGTTTCACTCACTCACTCAAAGAATAAATGGTGACTCACCCTTGAATACAATAAATGAAGAGTATTAAACATGGACTCTTACTCTTTTTACAAAAATAATTTACAATAAACGAGAAGATAAAAAGAGATGAGGAACGAGAATTGGATTTACAGTAATAAATGTGAGCTTGAGATTTCTGAGATTGATTTGAGTAATGGAACAGTAAATGCAAGTCTCCAACCTTCTTAAATGCTGAGAAGTTACTCCTTATATATGTTCTTGTGTATTCATGATCGTTGGAGGTAGGTGGGATCAATAAATGCAAAAAATCCAACCGTTGAGATCTGTCACGATTTGAATTTCTGTCGCCAGTGTCAACACAAATACCTTTAGTGTCGACACAAAGTGTCTAGGGCAGGGTTCTTCAAGTAGTTGGGTCGACACGAATTTTTCGCGGGGTCAACACAATTTCTGCATTCCACCTTCCAACATTCTGGTGTCGACACATTTGAATATGGTGTCGACTCGTTTGAAACTTCAGCATCCGGATGGACCATTTGTATCGACTCAACTTGCCTTTGGTGTCGACACTAAATCTTTGCAGGAAGCCTCAGTTCTTTTGTGTCGACACATTAGGTCTTGGGGTTGACATCAACATTCTGCAGGCAGGTTCGGGACTTTTGGGTCGACACATTTTGTTTTGGGGTCGACACAAAAAATTTACAAGAGGTCTTGGTTGTTTTGTGTCGACATAACTTCTATTTGTGTCGACCCAAACATCCGGATACCTAAAGTGAGGATCACTTTTTTGTCGACACAAAATTGATTTGTGTCAACTCAAATTGAGTCCTAAGAGCTTTGACTCTTTTGTGTTGACACAAAACTTGTTTGTGCCGACACTAAAGCTTTGATACCTGAAAATCAACTTGTAAAACAGTTAGGGTTTCAAACCATTTGATCAAAGAGTACTGACACATTGGATAAGTTTCAAGTATACTTTTTCTTAAAAATATTTGTCTTAATTTTCAATTAAGATCAACGCGAAATATCTTTATTCAAGAATGCTTATCAACACGAGATATAAGTCATTTCTTTGTGGCTAAGGTGTCAATTTTAATTGTTCAAAATGTGTTAACACTTTTATTTTAAAAATATAAAATATTATCCATTTAAACCATTTATTCTTACAAAATAAATTATGAAAATCATCAAAATCAAAATAAAAAGCCACTGGGCTAACAATTTCCCTTTTTTTGATGATTATAACCATATTTACATTTTCTACAAAATAATTTAAAATATTTTTCAACAAGGGTTCTCCCCTTATCGATATGCCTTAAGCATTAAAAGCAATTATAAAGGTTAGGCGTACATCAGGGTGAAAGTATACATTTTTTAACATGAATTGCAATACATGATCAAGAAACATTCTGAGTTTATTATACATTGTGCAAAAACAGTGAATATGTGTTAAGAAATTTATCCAATCACATCCAATTTCATATTCAAACCATTTAACAAACATTCATAGCCTAAAAGAATAAGATGTAATGAACATATATAATTAACATAAGAGCAATATTCACCATTCATTAATAAATTGTTCAAATATCTATAGCAATTAAACCATTCAACCCATATAAATAGTTAATTAAAAGCAATGTATGTTTTAAAAAAACTATTACAACTTCTCCTTCTTGCCAAAAAAAATGTAACTCCCCCTGTCTCTCACTTTCTAACTCCCCTTCACTTATGTACTTCCCTTATCTTTTTCTTTCCTCCCATTTTCTTCTCCCCTTTTGTAATCTTCAAAAAGGTGGGGCTATTGATTATCCATGAATTTCTTGAAGTCCCTCTTGATTTTGGCTTTCTCTTTGCTAGAGAAGCTCCTTCTTTAGCGGCGCGTGATCGCTTGTCTTTTGCTTCACCCGCTGCAAGGGCTTCCCATCGTGCTGCCTTCTCTTCTTTCGTTTCTTTGGCTTTGAACTGTTTAGCCCGAGCTTCCTTGATCCATGTGAGGTGTTCTTCCACCTTCTGGGAGTGTGTGTGAACGGCTATGACGATGCCTTGGTCATACTCTTTGCGCACCTGATGGAGGATTGCCTTATTGTAAGTGATAATAGATGCAATGTTTTCATCCATGGTCTTGCAAAGGGCTCTTCCTGGATCAGTGGCATTTTCTACATCTCGTCTGAGACTATGGTTGGTTTTATGAAGAGGTTCAGCCTTCTCAGAGAGTGCAGAGACAGTATGATGCAAGTCAAAGAAATCTTAGTCTACTTTGGCCTAGAAGAGAGTGACTTTGGAAGACAAAGTGTTGATAGATGACAGAACTTTAGAGAGGTCTACTTAAACAGAAACAGAGGATGATGATGCCGTAGCAGTATGGGGAATAGGAGTACATGTGGGATGAAGAGGAGCAGAGTGAGATGGACCAAGAGTACTAAAGGGTCCACTATGATCAGGTCTAGCTGGAGGAGAGTCAAGGTCAATGGAGATGGAGAAAATATTTCTAGGAGCCTGTGGAGGAGAAGATCTAGTAGATGCTGGGGTACCTCTACGAGTGGTGGTCCAAACACCATTCACATTTGCAATTTGTATATACTTTAGGGAGGACTTACCATATAGATCATGCTTAGAAAAGGCAATAGTCTTTTCTTCAGATAGATCAATGTCAAAGTGGCAAAAAACACGTGTGAGGTACATCACATGAGGCAGAGAGAAATTTTTCTTGCTATGAGAATGAAACATATGGGATATGAACAAAAAGCCTAGGTCTAACTTTTGTATTTTAAGAATACACCACATTATAAAAATGTGCATGTATGAGACATCACCAAAATTTTCCATCTGAGGGAGAAAAATATGGTTGACCATATGATGAAGGATGCGCATTTCTGGCTTAAGATTGTTGGCCTCTAAAGGCTTGGTGGGGTCGATGTCCTCATTCTCAAAAATATTTTTGACGGACTCTGAAAAAGAAAAGTTTTCAACCTCAATAGGTATCTGGCTATAATAAACGCGGATTTCCCCTTCGAGATTCCCAAGAATTTCATTCAAAGAGGGTGGGGTCAGAACAATATCTTTACCATTCACCTAAGTGGTGATGGTAGTGGTCGGAACTAGGGATATGTGGAAGTGTGTAAAGAAAGATTTAACAAGTGTGGGATAGTGTGGTTCTTGGATCTGAAGAAGCCTTTTCCACCCAAGGCTTGAGAAAAGGTCCTTAAACCTCATTTTGATATAATCAAAGAATTCAAAGTCTATGCTACGACCGAGACAGATTTTGCGATTCATGAAAGAAGAGAAATACAACTAACGAATCTTAGAAGTTTGGAAAGAAATTACCTCAGAGGAGGCTACATTTTGTGGAACGGTGGTTGTTGCTGTTGTCGTCGTAGTCATCGTCGCCTTGGTCGTCTTCATTCGTTCTGAAGTTCTAGGGCTCGAGGATGAGCCTTCTCCGGTTCTCTTCAATCCTTTCCCCATCGTTTTGGGTGGCATCTTGATGGATTTGGATTTGGATTTGAGACGGAGATGAGGGGTCGACTCAGGATTTGAAGAAGAGAAGGCGGGAGACGAATCGTTTATAAGGAGAAAGGGCAGGAAACAAAATGATGTTTCGGGGACTGACGTGTCTATATATAGACTTAACGATTTGTGTTGACAGGATTCGTATCGCGTGTGGGTATAGAAATATGGAAATGGTGTCGACATATTTTTCATTTGGTGTCGACACATTCGGCTGTTTGGGTCAACACAATTGAGATTTGTATCGACACAAATTTACCGAGAGTCGGGGAACCATAATTGTGTCGACACTAAATAGAATTGGGTCGACACTTTTTCTCGTAGTGCCACTTCTACATATTTGTGTCGACACTTTTTCAAGTTGTGTCGACACATTTTTACATTCAAGAAAGAATATCAGGCATTTTGAAATGTAATAAAAGACATGGTTAGTATGGCATATAAATTATCAATTTAGAGCACATAACATACAAAGTTCTCTTCTAATATAGCATATTCTTTCTTTAGTTAAAGATTTTGTGAAAATGTCCGCTAACTGGTAATCGATGCCTATAAATTCAAGTTTAATATTTCCTTTTTGTTAGGAATGTATACTGAAAAGCCATGCTTTTTAAGTTTTTTATTCTTGATCCCTGGCATATTAATGAGAAATAT
>JAOTRH010188750.1:0-11709 GCA_034768845.1 Heliamphora exappendiculata
AAAATAAAAGGATAAAAAAAAAGATAGGCAGTTTGCCAAGTTGTGCAAGTGTCCTCTCTTCATTGCAATTAACTTATTTATAAATCTACTTTTAGTAACTGCTTGCAACTTCTAATAACTGTTTCGTCACATTTGAACTGCTACACGTTACCTACAATCCCTTAACTACCTTTTGTAGTTCTAAACCCCTGCCACTTGTCAATTTTGCTTAGACGTGCTCGTTTGAATGACTACTCTGATCATGCCTCAATTACACAGAAGAACGTGTAACCAACTATGGCGGTTATTACAAACGTGTGTTTTATGTTCCTTTTGCTGCACCACGTGGATTTATTTCTGAATGATTCATTCAAAGCACCTTCCCAGACTAATAATATTATTCTCGCAACCCAAGAATTAAATTTGATAGGGATTATTCGAAAGGAACTACTTGTAGAACCTTAAAAGGCTTCAAGGGCTTTTCTTTTATTCGATGGGCTATTAATTGTACAACCTTCGATAGGCTATTAATTTTACTACCTTCGATAGGCTATTAATTTTACAACATTCGATAGGCTTCTTTTACCCTTGTTATTATTATTAACAAAATATGGTGTAAACAAATGCCCCTTCATTGGTTGGGTTTGAATCTTTTTAAACCCAATAAATGAGTTTAATTTAATACCTCATAGTTCTTTTAATTATTAAAATGGCAACATTTAAAGCAGGCTCTAAAAAGGTATGTTTTTTGAATAACCGCGCGCGTAGAAACCTTAACGTCATTCTATCTCTTCTCTGTCTACGCTTGAACCTCTTGAACTTCCGTTGCCATGGCTCCTAAGAAAAACCCTAAACCTTCATATGAGGTTCTAGTTACCAGGAGATTTCCACAAGAATTGCAAGATTTTATGAATGAGAAAGAAAATCATGAGATGTTGATTTTGAGCCCTAATTTAAGCTCTTCGTACATACTGGGCCTTGTTTCTAAACCAAATATGCACGAATTATTTTCTTCAAGCTACCCTTTGGCTCCTAATGAACTTTTTGTTCTTCATCGTTCTCATTTAAATTGGACGAAATGGGAAGGGCCATCACTTCTTCGCACTTGGATTAACCTTAGGGCTGATTGGAGCAACTAAGTTTCTCGTATGGAAACGTACATTGGGAAATGTTGGGACTCCTTAGGCATAAGAGAGACCATTATGCTTTCTACTTATACCCTAGACATGAACAAATGGGTAATCAATGTTGTTTCTTTCTTCTGGTCCACGTTGTGCAGTGCAATGTTACTGCCTTGTGGTTCCTTTCCCCAACGATTTTGAATGTCGTTCGCCTTACTGGCCTTCCATCGATGGGCATAGAGGTAAGTGTATTGTTAACCTCTGACCATACTATAGAAGAAGTTTTAAAGGTTTCAGAGATGGGGTATTCAGAGGTTTTGAAAATTTATAGTGTTCCTTTCACTGTTCCTCCTTTTTTCGAAGAGATTGTACTATTTTATCTCTTCTGGTTTTGTTGCTTCCTTCTTGCCATTTCTGGTATCAAAGTGACCAGAGAATATCTTCCTATTTTCATTTGTTTAGCACAGCGAAAGAAGCTTGTCCTAGCCCTTTATGTGTTAGGCACGCTATACGAAAGTTTGTTCACCTTTGTCGAAGAAGGAATCTCTGATAGTTGTGGAGGTCCTTTTTGGCTTTTTCAAGCATGGTTATATGTTTATTTTCCTCAACTTGATCTAAGGTATAACACTATCCTTAGTGATCCCTGCCTTAGCTATGCCGAGTATTTCTCGTCTCAGTATTCTGACCATACAAAATATTCTTTCGAATATTATTTCTCAAATTTCTTTTTCTTTACCACCTGTCAAGAAACCTAAGAAATTTTAGCCCTTTCACCAATTCCAATTTTCTTCTTCTCGTTTAACACTCCTTCAAGATGATTTTTCTCCTTCTTTATCTAAATCTGACATCATCCGTCGAGAAAGGCATTGGGCCAGTGTATTGATTCCTCAATACATTTTGACTGGCAGTTCTATATCTTCCAGAAGATTCTGCAACTGTAGTTTTGAGAATTATTCCCCAAGTCAATGTGCGAGGCAATTTGGACTTATTCAAGGAGTCCCATTACTTTTCATGCATCCATCACTTCATGAAATTGTTGAGAACAGAGCTTCGATAAGGGAGATAGAAGTGGCTACTTCTATTCAAAACAATTATCTGCAAAGGCTCTTTTCTTTCAAGTTTTCTGAATTTTGAGCTTCAAGTCTAACTACACCAGCTTTCAATTTGTGGTGGTCTATCATGTTTCCTACCATATTCGTTTTCTCAAAAGACCTTTATTAAGCTCGATTGTCATATCAAAATCGACAAGGTCGACTTGATGCCTCATATCAAGGTAATATCCTGAACTTTTTCTTTAACTTTTGCTATTATTTTTCTTAATTCTAATTATTAAGCTTCTACAGCTTTTGATACTGAAATTCCCACTGATGCTGCTCCAACACCCTGTGCACCTGTCGAGGAAGTTCAGACACAACCCACTCAAGGTTCAGATTCAGATACTTCCTCTAATGATCAAACCTTGGCTGATAGGTTGAAATCATCTCAGGCAAGCTTGGAGGATAAAGAGAAAGGAATTTTTGTTTATACTAAAAAGGGAAAGGTTGCTTCTAAAACCCCTACTGATGGGCTCATGAAGAATGCTTTTACAGCTCATGCTGCCGCAAAAGAGAGGGAGACTAAAAGAGAAGAAGAAAACAGAAAAAATAAAGGGATAGAGAAATGCAGAAGAAGAAAGATAAGAAAAGAAAAACAGAGGAAATTCAAAAGAAATTAGAAGAGAATGAAAATCGAAAGAAGGATGCAAAGGATTAAAGGAGAAAAGAAAAAGAAAAGGAGAGAGAAAAAGAAATACTGATAAAGAGGAAAGAAGAAGAGGAACAGAGAAAAAAGAGGAAAAGAGAAGAAGAACAAAAGTTAAAGGAAGTCGAGGAACAACAAAAATTAGAAGAAGCAAGGAAAGAAAGAAAGATATTGGAAAAGGTAGAAGAGCAATTACGAAAGAATGACAGGCTTAGAAGGTTGAAAAGAGAAGAGAAACTGAGGAAAAGAATAGAGGAAGGAAAGAAGATTGCACAGAGAAGACGAGAAGAAGAAGAAAAAAGGAAAAGAAAAGAAGTTGAACAGGAAAAAGAACTTCCAGAAGATCAATTTCGTGAAGGTTCTTTAAGTTTTATTCTTGATGGAGAAGTCCCTATTCTTGATCAGACTTAAAGAGCTTTAGCTTCTGTGTTCAAGCGTGGTGGAAAAAAGATTAAAGTACTCTATCCAAAGGTAACTAATTTTTATTATTGTACCTTTGTTTATCTCCATCACAATCTCTAAATAAAATTTATTTTCATTCTAGTCGCGTGATCCCAACTATACTCTCATCTTTGCTACTAATGCTGGGAATCAAACAATGGGATCAAACGCAACATCGTCTCCTATTGAGGCCGAGACCCCTTTCGAAGAAAATATTAGGTCTCCTACAAGGATGCAAAAAGATATGCTTTTCGATCCTTCTACAACAACTAATGAGGCTCCTTCTGTTGGAACAGTTCATGCTACTGTATCAACTGGATCAATAGAAGAACCTATGATGGTTGCCGAAGATCAACAAGAACTAGACCAATCGAATGATCTTCCCCCAGGCACCTGTATCTCCTTCGGTTAGTAATTCATCATCAATTTAAGTATCCAAATTTCCTCATTGGCTATTAACATTTCTTTTGTATGTCTGTTATATACAGGTTGATGCATCTAGCTTTTCAGCAGAGGATACTCATTCAGAGGATATTCTTGACAATCTTCTTAGTCGTATGGAAAATTTCATCAATTCCATGGCTAATGCATCTAGTACTTCTCCTCAGCCTTATGTTGACCCATCTATTGAGAAAGCATTGCATCATTTCCACACTCTTCTTGCTTTCCCTTTCGAAGAGTTAATATCTTTGAAATTTTAGGAATTAACTTCTTGTATTATCCAACTGCCACTTGCTGCCAAAATTATTTTTAACCCTGAACAACAAGCAAAGTTCTCGGTGATGACCACTGAGCTTTCTGGTAAAATAGCTCTTGCTCAATACTACCAAGAAACCATCCAAGCGCGACATGCCTATGTTGAATCTATGAAGACTGTCTCTGCATCAATTTTTACCAATCGTGGGAAAGCTCTCCAGATCAAGCAGAAAGACCACCAACTTTAAGAAAAAGAGCATCAATTGGAGGCAAGACTTCAACAAGTACGCCTTGCAAGGCATGCGCTGACGTTAGAGAAAGAATATCTTATTCAAGAAACAGAAAGTCTTCTTTCTCGAGGAGAAAACAACTCAATCAAAGTCCAAGCTGCTTTAGATGATATAGGTCAATCACAATTCAAACTTAAAGCCTTTGCTGTCGAATGGAACCTTTTAAGGCTTCATTTGTATGACTTTTGATATAGAGATCTTTTGTAACGATTAGTTTTTATGAAAATATTAATGTTTTTTCATTACTTCCCACATAGTTGGATAATATTTCTTTTAGAATCTCTCATTGATTGTTCTTTTATGTAACTCACCATTAAGAGATTCTAAATGGTATGCCCCTTTTGATAATACTTTTGATATTCGAAAAGGGCCTTCCCAGTTTGGTGACCATTTGCCAAACTCAAGATCCTTTAACCCTAATGGCAAAACAGTTTTCTAAACTAAATCACCTTCTGCAAAACTTTTAATTCTTACTTTCTTATTAAAAACCCTTTCGATCTTTTTCTTTTGGACTTAAATATTAGTAAGAGTTTGCTGTCTATATTCTTCGAGATTATCTGACTCTATTGTCATAGCTTCATAGTACTGATCATTGGATAAATGGCTATGGTGAGCTAGCCTGTGTAATTGAATAGTTACCTCCATAGGTAACACAGCCGCATGACCATATACGAGATCGAATGGAGTTGTCTGTGTACTATCTCTTTTTGATGTTTGATAGGCCCATAAGACTTTTGAAAGTAATTCGTGCCACTTCCTGGGATTATCTTCGATAACTTTTGCTAAGGTTACTTTAATTATTTTGTTAGTAGTTTCAGCTTGCCCATTTTCCTTAGCATAATAAGGTGTAGAATTGATAATTTGAATTCCATACTCTTGGGCAAATTCTTTTGTCTCGCTGCCATTAAATACAGTCCCTTGGTTCGCAGTTATTAATTGTGGTAATCCAAATCGATGGACTATATGTTCTTTTATAAATTGTATTACACTTTTTTGAGTTACGTTCTTAACAGGGATTGCTTCAGCACATTTTGTAAAATAATCTGTGGCTACTAAAATAAAATCATGCTGTTGTGAAGATGGCGGATGGATCTGACCCTATCAAGTTCATTGCCTATCCTCTAAATGGCTAAGGATTTATAATCGAATGTAATGGTAAAACTAGAACTCTTTGAGTAGGTCTATGCTTTTGACATTCTTGACACCCTTTAGCATAGGACATACAATCTTTTCTTATTGATGGCCAATAATATCCGTATCTTTTAATGAACCATCTCATTTTTTCTCCCGCTTGATTGGTCCCACAGATTCCTTCTTGTACTTCAGCAATTACTTTCATGGCTTCAAATTGACTTATACATAAAAGTAAAGTCCATCTGAAGATCTTTGAAATAGATCATCCTCTAATAATACATAATTCACTGCTCGAAACTTCATAGTTCGATCAATTATTATTGATGGATCGTGTAAGAATTTCTTTATTTCTGTTCTGCAATCATCTTCTGTTGAATCATTATGGAATACCTCGAAAGGTGTTTCCTTTTATCGTGAAGATATCCATTCCCTTTTTTGTATTCTTATTAACTTTTCGTTTTGTCCATTTGAAATTTTAATTCCAGAAGCTAACTGTGCCATTTCATTGGCATCATTATTCTTTAATATTAAGACATGCTCAAATCAAACTTCAATAAAGAGGTTTGGCTTCTAATATAGCTTTAGCTTTATTTTGATCAATTTCTATTCCTCTTTTATGTACCAAAAAACCTGGAAAATTGCCTGCAGAAACTCCAAAGCCACATTTCAGTGGATTCATTTTGAGTTGATGATGTCTCATTCTTTCGAATACCCGTTGAAGGTGTTCTAAATGCACTTCTTGTTGACGAGACTTAATCATAATGTCATCTATATATGCTTCCATAATTTTTTCAATAAAATCTGAAAAATAGTATTCATTACTCTTTAATAGGTAGCTGCAGCATTTTTTAAACCAAACGGCATGATACTCCATTCGAAGGTTCCCAGAGCCCCTAGGTACCTAAATGTTGTTTTGTGAGTATCCCTCGAAGCAATAAATATTTGATTATATCTTGCATGTCCATCCATAAAGAATAAAATTTCATTTTAGCCGCTGAATCTATTAATAAGTCAGCTACAGGTATAGGATATTCATCTTTTGAGCTTGCTGTATTGAGATTCCGATAATCAATACAAACCCTTAATTTTTTATTCTTTTTCATCACTTGGACTATATTAGATAACGATTGGACATATCTGGTTGTTCTAATAAATCCTGCTTTCAATAACCTTTCAATTTCTTCTTTTATTAGAAGAACTACTTCATTGCTCATTCTTCTAGGTGGTTGTTTATAAGGCAAGAAATTATGTTTAATAGGTAATTGATGCTCTACCAGATTCCTATCTAATCCTGTCATTTTTTCATATTTCCATGCAAAACAATCTTTATATTCACTAATAAGACTTATAAGTTTGCTTTTCATTTCATCACTTAATTCAGAACTTACATAAACAGGTCAGGGTCATGACAAGATCCTAAATTCACCTCATCTAATTTATCCTGCACTTCTACATGATCATCCAATTTTACCGATCCAGTTGTAAGTTCCTCTATTGACAAACTCTTACAATTGTCTAGGCTATCATCTAGTACACATTCAGCCCAATTACAATTGGAAACGTTCTCTTCTAGCAGTTTTCTTTCGCCAAAAAACATATGAAGTCTCTGAAAAGTAGATTTTATTGTTTCTTCTTCCTTCATCTTAGCATTACTACCCGCTGATACTTTTTTCATAATCCTTGTTTTTGACTATAGGCCTTTTAATTATATTAGGCCTCGAAAAATCTTGATTTGCTTCCTTTAATCCTTCTCGCATCACATGCAATACCTGCTCCCAGACATACTTGTATTGTTAATCATATCGAATGATGAGCCTCTTTCAGGCTTGTATAATGGAGCTTTAACATTGTTGGTCTCAGCAAAAAATAGATTCTTGTCAGCTCAACATATCTCCATATCCTTACCTCCTTCGTCATCTCTTTGTGTTAAAAAGATTAAAGCTTGGTGCAGGGATGATGGGACACATCTATTGAAATGTATTTAATCTCGACTTAAAAGCATGTTATAATTTGAAGATGAGTCTACCACAAAAAAGTAGCATTCATCTTCCTTCCTCCAATTGACAATCGCAATGCTAAAACACCTCGCGTTGACGAAGCTCCCTCAACGAAATTACTTACTGTAACTTCTGTTGACAGCAAATCACTTTTTTTCTTACCTAATACTTTCAACATCCTTGATGGTAAAATATTAACGACAGCTCCATTATTGATCAAAACACTATCAATACTTTTACCATCGACGACAACGGTAACATATAGTCGCTTCAAATGCTTTATCATAGCTTCCTCCTGCGCCTGTAATACCACTTGAGACTTTCCTGTCCAATCTTTCTCAATGCCTATAGTTTGTGACAAAGGCATTTTTTTTTCCATTTCATTTTTAGTGACAGTAGCTTCTGATCTATCTTCAACATCCCCGTCGAGACTGACAGGTTGATTTGGCTTTGCCTGAAACACTTTTGGCATAATCAAAATCATATTACAATCGACGGTAGATGATATCGATCCAAATTGAATTGCTGCTTCTAGCCTTTCTTCAAAATCACTTGAATCATCGAAATTCTGACTATGTTTCTTATCTATTGGCATGGGATTCCTATCTCTATCCTCATCCATATTTGATGCCTTGGTTGATTCTGGTTCATCATCATCATCAGACAATAACAACTTTTTAACCTCTTCAAGTTTTCTTGCTAAAGCTTCTTTTACTGTATTTCTTTGCCTCCCAGCCTTTTGATAAGGCTGGCCATGGTTTGTAGGTGTGATTCCCTCTCTGGTCCATACTATATTTGGTGCTAGTCTAGAACGAGATGGTGGACTTCTTGGGTAGTCTGAATGAACATCTGGTAAAGTTCTAGGAGCGAATTTTCTTTGCAGTCTTCTCTTTTGAGTTGTGGTTGCTGGAGTATACCAATCTTCTGAAGATGGGCATTTTGGGTGCCTTGCTCTTTCCCATCGATCAGTAGGCAGAACTGCAGGTCTAACCATTCTTCTTGGCTCATCAAAATATCGACTGTGTTGAAACTCTTGCCAAGGTGTTGGTCTTCCATGAAGTCTCGGAACTGGTCTTCTTTGTTGATGTTTCATCTCCTGAGTGCCCGGCAAACAAGGGACAATTGGATTTCCTTTCATAAGGAATGGTTCGTCATTTGGCCCATACATTTCTACTTCACATGGACAAAAAATCCCAGGGTCTGGTCCCTCATAGATCAACTTTGCTCCATTATAAATTTGCAGATCTCTTCTCCCTATTGTATTGAAATGAAGAACTGCTTCTGAAAAACATGTTTTCATGTCTTGCTCTGCTATTTCGATTTCAACTTCTTGTACCGATCTACGACATTTTATACATATATACTTTTGCTTAGCATGCTTTGGCATTTTTGCTTTACCTTTGTCAAACCTAGTTAGCTTTTCTTGTTGTGCATTTCTGTCATGCACAATGACATTAGGTAATTTTCTTACAGCCTTTTCTAAATCGGCTGTGATTATGTTGATATTATCATCTCAAGGAATGGATCACTATCCACTTTCATTACTTCTTTTCCTTTTGCATATTGCAGCATTCCTTTTTGAATTAAATCCTGTACAACATTTTGAAAAGTAATACAATTGTTAGTAGAATGCCTAAAAGAGTTATGCCATTTACAATATTCTTTATCACTCTTTTCTTGTTAGGTGGGATTGCATGGCTATTCGACAGGGTAATGAACCTTTGTTTCATCATTTCATCAAACAGTTCATCCACTTTCAATAAGTCAAATGAGTACTGTCGAAGAACTGATGATTGGTTCTTTCTGTTTGGCTGTTTTGATGGCATATTCAAAGGCTTTTCAATTCTTTATAATGTATCACAGATAATTGGTGTTTTTCCAACTACATGTGCTACATCTATTTCTACATCTTCTTCGACATCTTGATAATAAGTCCCTAAGGCCGTAGATTTTCTTTGCATCTCTTCTTTTAACAAGTCTTCATATCTAGTTGCCCTTGAAGCTAATTCGAACAGATCTTTAAATTCCATTCATTTGAACTTTTTTCTTAGTTCAAAATTAAGCCCATTATGGGCTAGTTTGACTATTTCAGTTTCAGGTAAATAGAGATAGCACCTATTTATGAGTATTTTAAACTTACTCATAATCTGTTCGGCTGTTTCCATCGTATGTTTTCTAATTTTGGCCAAGTTGGCCATTGTTACTTCAGGTTCAATCCTGAAGAATTGAGCGCGGAATTGTTCTTTCATTTCTTGCCATGTTTGAATTGAATTGGCGAGTAAATTAATTAACCATGTAAATACTATTTTGGTCAATGAATGTGGGAATAAGTTCATTTTAAGATGATCGTTTCCACCGACTTCTCCACATTGTAAAGTGAAACAGCCGATGTGTTTAATGGTCGATTGACTTTCTTCTCCCATATTAGAGTAAATTCAGGTATCTTGTAGTTTCTTAGAAAATCCAAACTATCCACCCAATATGGATATAGTTTTCGAAACATAGGTCTTTCAGTCCTTTAAAGAGCAGGACCATATAAATCTTGCACAATCTCTGTAATTTGCTCCCTATTAGGCATAAACTGTTGACTGATCATAGGGTTAGCATTAATTGGTTGTTCAATCGGAGGAATAGGTTGTTCAACCCTGAATGGATCCACAACTAGTGGAGTTGGGTAAACTGGATCTACCACCGGTGGAGTTAAATAAGTCCCTATTGATGGTATATTGGATTTAGGAGGTCTATAAGCTCGTGGGCCTAATCCATGAGGATTTCTTAATTCATAGACATGATTATAATATGTCCCTAGTCCTCGAGACATTTTAGGTTCATACATAGGTTTATAACTTACATGTTTCTGCATATTCCCAACACCTAAAGCCATCGATGGCTCTTGTCGCTCTATATTTAACTGTGCTTGTGACATATTTGCATTCGCCATGTCATTTGATGTGGACCCCAGATGTGGAGCTACTGCTTCGAAACTTTTGACGATTTCTTATCGCCAAAACTAAATCTTGATCTTCTGCACTCGAATTGTTGAATACTGCGACTAACTTTGGATTCCTGAAAACTTTAAATACCTTCTGCTATTCTTGTGTAGAGAACCTCTCTAGGCATTTTAATTGACCGTTTAAACCATTTTATTGGTCCAATTCGTTCATTACACTGTTAATAATATCTGTGGAGGCTACACCTTCTTGTGCTGCTTTATTCTTATGTTTTTGCACCATTTTCTTTTCTTTTTCTGACTTAGTTCAGTGTTCCACCGGGCATGCCAAAATTTGTTAACCGAAATAACAAATCAATCTTCGTCGAAAGAAAATTTCTTTCGAATATCAAGCGATTGCTTCTGGGTTCTATACTTTGTTCTAGGATTTCGTTAGAAAAAATCCACAGATGATGAAATCAATACAATAAAACTGGAATTTTATTAACTTCAACGGAGAACTGTTTACAAATTCTAAGATCTATTCCTATAAACTGGAATGAGAAATTACAGGAAAAATAAAAAGATAAAAAGAAAAGATAGGCAGTTTGCCAAGTTGTGCAAGTGTCCTCTCTTCATTGCAATTAACTTATTTATAAATCTACTTTTAGTAACCGCTGGCAACTTCTAATAATTGCTTCATCACATTTGAACTGCTACACGTTGTCTGCAATCCCTTAACTGCCTCTTGCAGTTCCAAACCCCGGACTGCCACTTGTCAATTTTGCTTGGACGTGCTCGTTTGAATGTGCCATTTAACTGTTCTGATCGTGCCTCAACTGCATAGAAAAACATGTAACCAACTGTGGCGGTTATTACAAACGTGTGTTTTATGCTCCTTTTGCTGCACCACGTGGATTTATTTCTAAATGATTCATTCAAAGCACCTTCCCAGACTAATAATATTATTCTCGTAACCCAAGAATTAAATTCGACAGGAATTATTCAAAAGGAACTACTTGTTGAACCTTAAAAGGCTTCAATGACCTTTTTTTTATTCGATGGGCTATTAATTTTACAGCCTTCGATAGGCTTATTTAGCTTTTGACGTTATTATTAACAAAATATGGTGTAAACAGTTTCAGGAATTCTACTGAAAATGAAGTTTGTGCAAATCTTTCAAAAATTTAAGGTTTGTTGAGGGTACTGCCAGTTGCTTTGTGCAATTATGAATTCCCCTTCCAAATCAAACTAAATATGGGGGAATCAACGTTCAGTCTAGCCTCTCTACCAGCAGTGGAGTCTCTTTCTACTTTCAATCAGAAAAGTTAAGATTAAGCAAGGCAATGAGAAAGAACTTTGTCCCTCTTCTCTGGTAACAA
>JAOTRH010188761.1:0-11709 GCA_034768845.1 Heliamphora exappendiculata
AAAATAAGTAAGACCCCAATATTACTTAGTTGATATTTATTCCTCGCTATCTTATCTACTTTCTTACAAGCAAGCCATTCCTAATTTTAATTAGAACTCCACAAAAAATCAAAAAAATTGATAATTCGGTCCAGTTCAGTTCGATTCGTATGATTTGGTCCAATTTTTATTTGTCACAGTTCGGTTTCGAATTAAAATTTTTGAAAATCGTTTTGAGCGGACTTGTTATCGGTTCTAATTTAATTTTACGGTTCCGAACCGTGAAATTTCTCGGTTCATATATATATATATTGATGATCTGAGTTGTTTATTTTATTGTTCTTAGTTTATATATTATTACTGTAAAAAATTAAGTTGATCGGATATCGTTATTAACTGCATTAACAAATCACATTTGTGTTAATAAAAATAAAGTGTGATGTCTATTTTATTATTTATTTTATTATTATAGAATCGGATCAATTTTGGTCCGATTCTGTTATTTGAACTATTCGAACAAGATTTTAAAATATCTAAAACCATTATAAACAATTCAGTTCTTAATTTTTTAAAATATCGATTCAATTCGAATTGTGCGGACCCTATTTTTAACTCATTTCTTCTCTCATACTTTCGCTCTACTTGGAATAGCTTTTTTATTACTCCTTTTGGTAGTTTTTTTTCATTTTTTCTAAACTTTCTATTATTTTGGTTAAGGTTTTTTATTTTTTCAATTAGTAATAATAAAATGAATTTAAAAATATAACTATTTTGATTAGAGTTAAAAATAGGTCACTAAAGACGAAAAAAACCTTAAAATAGAAATACTTTTTATTTAAGTCTTTTTTCATTTTTATATGATTTTTTTTAGTTAACTTATTTTTTGTAGTTTTTGGTAACGAGAGAAATTTAAAAAATATCTTCGTTTGAATTAACATAAAAAAAATTAACTAAGGACAAAAAAATCATATAAAAAACTCTTAAAAAACCTATTCCAAACAGAGCCTAAATCTGTCATTCTTTCTAATTCCCTTTTAATGTAATCACCAAACAGTTTTTCTTCTTCTCTTGTTTTTGATGCACTGAATATTTTCTTCTAATGTTTTCCAAAAACAAAAAGATTTATTATATATTAGTTAATGTAAACTTTTTAACATAGTTATTATATTTATTTGCTGAAATCTCTTTTCAATATGTAATGATTTTATGTTACCCTTACTATTTATAACATATTAATTCTGATTTCTATTTCCCTCTCAAGTTGACTAATTTAATCAAATTAGACATAAGTCCATGTTTTAGCTATTGTAATGCATTTAGTCTCTTTAAATGTTTTTTTTAACTTTTTAAATTTATTATTTTAAAAATTTTAAAACCTAAAATTTTCTAATTTAATACTTAATAATCTTAGTAACAAAATTACCCTCATTAATACGAAAAATTATTAGATACTCTCAGAGTACCATGTAGGTGATATTATATGGTATTTCTAGTAAATAAATAATTACAACCTACACAATATAGACCAGCTATTGTTTCCTAACCACTCAACAACAAAATGAGTCATCATATTTCTACCATAAAATTTATCATTACTATATTAAATAAAAAAACCACGCGAAATTGTCACATACAAATATGAGAATACCAAATAATTACTCAATTAATACACCCCTTCGTCCCTCATTCTCCAAAACTCTCTCAAATCTCTCTTTCTGTCTCCCTATTGAAGTTGATTGATCTGACCAAGAAAAATTTCAGAACATCTTAAATGTGATCTTCTTCTTCCTTTCATTTTGATTAGGAGGATTGGTTGTTTTGAATTTATTGCGCTGCGTTTTGGATTGATTTTGTCGAGGAAATTGTTGCGCTTCGTTGACTGAATTTATGAAGGCAATTGCTTTGATGATGGCTTTCAAACTATATATATATATATATATATATATATATATATACCGATGATTCATATATATACATATCCATTGACGATTATCTTGATCCTCCATAACTTTTAATATCTTTCTCTATTGTCTCTCTCATTTTCCATCATCTTACAGCAAACTAAATCCTAAACAGATAAATAAATAAATAAATAAATAAATAAATAAGATCAAATAAATAAATTTATCTATTTATTATGCAAATAGATAAATAAATAAACAGAAAATTTATATATTTGCTAAATTTTTCTCTTTCTATTTTTATAAGATCAAACAAGTAAATTTATCTATTTGCTATACAAATAAATAAATATATAAACAGATAAATTTATTTATTTGTTGAGTATTCTAATCTAATTTTACATAATAAACTTTAAAAATTAAAATATTTTTTTTTGACCTAATCTTGTTTAAAATATCAGTTATGAACCTTACACCAAAAAGCCCATTACACTAATCACTATAATTAGTTTAATTTAATTCTTCTTCTTATTTGGATTATGAAATTAATCTATTTAATAAAATATGATTTAATAAAAATTCACCCATAAACTTACTCCCAATTCAAAATAAATAACCTAAACACAAATAATTTAATTTAAATTATTTATTTCAATTTTGTGTAAATTCTATCAGTAGATTTTCTGGGTTTCTATCATTTATATCCCTGCAATTAATAATATGTAATAAATTTTATTTTTTATATAAATAATTTTTACAATAAAAATAATAAAATAATCAACTTAGGGCAACAACTAGCTTAAAAGCTTTTTTTTTGTATTTTTAACTAAAAAACTAAATTTGAATCAAAGTAAGTTGTTTGGTAATTTAACTTTTAAGTTAATTTTTTTGAAATTAGTTATTTAGAAAAAAAATAAATACATTTTTAAAATTTTTATTTAAATTAAATAATTTTACTTTTTATATATTTGATATTAACAATTATATGTAGTTAGTAGTCGTAGTAAATAAGTTATGAATAAGAGGTATTATTATATTTTAAAAATTATTAAAATTTGAATAGAATATTATAAAAATTAGTGTTTTGATTTAATTTTTTAGCTTTTTAAATTTTTTTTCCAAACAAATCATATTGATTTTTTTGCATTTTTTGTTAAAAAATCAAAAAAATTGAGTTGACAAACGGACCCTTAATTTTATTTTATTTTTTTTAAGGAACTGAAATATAACTGACACGCGCCAACAACGCGGAGCAGACGCGTGATTCTATATATATTAATACATATTTTTCGCTAGTCACATGAATGCCCCTCCCCGTCTCTCTATTTTTCTTTCTCACCCCGCACTATAAAACGATAAAAAGATCTTCCTTCTCCCTATTCTTCCTATTGAAAATCCGTTTTCCCCTAATTTTTCTCCGTTGGAAGAACTCAACACAGAGGCTAACCGGAAACCACCGCGTTCTCAACCACCAAAATCATGAGTTATTACAACCAGCAGCAACCCCCCGTCGGCGTCCCTCCTCCTCAAGGTCAATCCCTCCCCCAAATCTTCTTGATTTCCTTTATTCTTCTTCTTTTCTTTTTCGGTTTTGATGTGTATGTTTGAAATTGATTTGATTTCTTCTTCTTCTTTGCGATTTTGATGTATATTGTTGAAGTTGATATGATTCGGAATTTGATTTATGTGTTTGATATTGATTTGATTCGGAAAAGGAAGAACTGTGTTGGGGTTTGACTGGATTGTTTGGGTCTGGTGGGATCGTGGATTTGTTTGAGTTGATTTCTGTTTTATTTTTGGGGAATAGGTTATCCTCCGGATGGATATCCAAAGGACGCTTATGCCCCACAAGGGTATCCCCCACAGGGTTATCCTCCCCAGGGTTATCCTCCTCAGGGCTATCCTCCCCAATATGCCCCTCAGTACGGCGCTCCTCCCCCTCAACAGCAGCAAAGCAGCAACGCTGGTTGCCTTGAAGGCTGGTACGCCCCCTTCTCTCTCTCTCTCTCTCTGTGTGTCTGTGTGTGTGTCTGTGTGTCTGTGTATTGGAAAAGTTGGATGCCGAGAAAACAATCTCAGAATGTTATCTAAATTTGAAATAGATTGATCAGATTCAGTGGATCAACGGACATATTTTAATGGATATATGGGCGTATGGATGATGATGTGAAAAGCGGCTAAGATGATTCAGATCTTTCGATCTGAGTTGTTTTTACCGAGTTGACGACGGGTCAACCCGGGCTTGGTCGGCAGGCTGGTGGTTTAGGTGTCCCATTCAGCTATCACCGCACAGGGTCTTCGTCAAAAGCGATGGCGGCTTTTTTTTTGGGTTAGGATTCCAAAAATGCCCTTACTCGACTGGGTGGGTTGTTGGTGGTTGTTTCTGTCATTTTGATTCTGACGAAAGAATCAGCTTCTCTTCGGTTTAGACCGGTTCAAGTCGGGATTATTTTTGGTTCAAAATGGAGTTACTTGAATGATTGAGTCATTTGTTGTATGACTTTTAGGGTATAGTTCACCGATATAAAAAAATTAAATTTAATTGATTTAATATTATTTTAACAAATTTCATTCGGGTTAAAAGAAAGGGGCAGCCAAAAATGGATATCTTGGAGTGTTTATCCAATTCTTTTATATATATTTTTATTTTTGGTAAATATACACTTAATTACTTTTTTTTAAAAAAATGGCAAATGGATGTTACCATTCAATTTTTTTAACACTGATTCATCTAGTCATTTAATGATATTTAATTAATTTATATATTAAAAATAATAAAATAAACACTTTAAATTATCAAAGCGAGTCTATTTTGTACCCAAAATAGTTCGACTGATCCAATAAGGATTAGAGAAAAGCCACCTCAAAAAAAAAAAAAACTGCATTCCATTATTTTCTAATGATATTTTTGAAAAATGAATTTCATTAATTGATTCAAAACATGTTTCTTGATAGTATGGTACTATAAAATGCCCGCACCATCATTTTTCTAAAACTAGCAATGGTTATATAAATAAATTGTATTTTATTTTACTAGATTAAATTTAATTAGTCTATCTTTTAAATAGATCGTTTGCTAGCAAGAAAAGTTATTAATCTTACGCCCTGTTTGGGATAATTGTTTATTTTACTTGGTTTATTTTCATTTTAAGTGAATTGAAATTATTATACTTTTTAACTTTTTTTATTGAGATGAGTGAGCTGAAAAATTATTTTTTTTTTATTAAAATATAAAAAAAAATTTTAAAAAACAAAAATAAGTCAATAAGTTAAAATTTATGTTGTTTATTTTTGTTTTTAGTGATTTTTTTAAAAAATAATTGATTATTTTTTTTTTAGTTTTTTAGTTCATCCAATTTAAAGAAGTAAAAAATTTTAATTAAAAGATTAAAAAAAAATTAAAAAAGACAAAAATAAATAAAAAGAAAAAAGAAAAGAAAATTTGCCTAAATAGGGCCATAGATTCAATTTGATCAATAAATGGATCAAACGTACTGCGTTTTGAGGGATACGTAGGGGAGAAGTATGTGGTGGAGGCTGCAGCTCATCCATAAAAGAATAAGTATCTCACGCCTAATCAAGCACCACCTAATTTGCCAAACCATTTCCTCAAATTGGTTGGTTATTGGTAAGCACCCACTCATGAGGTCAACCCATTGGTAATCCGTGTTATACGCGCAACTTAATGGTTAAGATACTATAGTTACGTTCCTCGGCCCTGTTTGGGCTAATTTTGATAATTTTTGTTTGTTTTTTGTTTTTTTGAACTTTTTCACTTTTTGAGTAAAAAAATTTACTTTTTTAACTCATCTCGAAGACAGGAATCAGAAAAGTAAAAAGGTTTGATCGAAACGTACAAATGTTTACTAAAGATAAAAATAAACAACATTAAATTTGGTTTATTAGTTTATTTTTTGTTTTTTTTTTTGGGTTTTTTTTATTTTAATTTAAAAAATATAATTATTTTTATCTCTTTTAATGAAAGAGTTAATAAAATATAATTGTTTGACTAAATAATAAAAAAAATTAATTAAAAGACAAGCAAAATAAAATAAGCAATTATCCCAAGTGGCTTGTGTTCATATTTATTTTCTTCTTTAGCTATTGCAACTAGCTAAATATCAGGGAATTGGTTTGAAAAAATATTGTAGAAGTAATTTTTATTTGAAAAATTAGAAAAGAAAATAAAGCAGCATAGTTAAGGTAAATATCATTTTTTCTTTTCAAATATTCCTTGTATTTTCCACGTACACAACACTGGGAGACACACTGGGAGACGAGACGAGACGAGACGATTTCTTAAATTTTTAAGAAGGGTGTTGGGATTATTGAGGGCAGTAGATTGTTGATTGTAATTTGTAGTAGAAATTTTGAGTGTTTGATAAAAATTATAATTTGTAATTGAAATAAAAAAAAATAATTAAAATTTGTGATAAAAATTATAATTATTTAAAAGAGATTGTAGTTTATAACTCAAATGAATAGTATGAAGGTAAAAGTTAAGTCAAAAAGCTTGGGCAAACACCTCCTAACTTGAAGATGCTGGTTGGTTATGTGACTTCGTTCGAGCTTTAGTCCATTTGAGGAGGAATCTAACTTCAATAAGTAGCGAGTTAGTCCATTTGAGGAGGAATCTAACTTCAATAAGTAGCGAGTTGGTCATTCTTTCCTCATCACAAAAATTAGCAAGAGGAATCACTCAGCCCTTTGGCTAGAGGCACGGTGGCAAGAACTGCTGAGCAACGGGTTCTCTGCCACCCTCCCTCTATAAGTCAAAATGAAAATGTTTTCGAATGTTCTCTTTACGGAACTAAATTAGAAGAATTTAACAACGGGGGATTATTTAAAATGTACGGTTTACTAATTCAATTCTGAAATATGTGCAGCTTGGCTGCTTTGTGCTGTTGTTGCCTCCTTGACGCATGCTTCTGAGAGGGTGTGGTCGGCAGTAAGATGACCGGTTGATTTAAGTTTAATGGCACACAGGAAATCGAGCTGAGTCGAGTCCTCTAGTTGGGAATCGCAAGGGTTTCGGCCTCTGTTTATTTCGCATTTTATCAAATAATTTGAACTTTTTTCTGTTTTGTTTTGTTTTGTTTTGTTTTAACTTTGGGAATGTACCTTGTTATTATGATTTTGTGGGTTTCTGCTGGGGGATTGTCATTTGTTTAAGTGGAAATTCACTGGACCAGCTTCTTATCTTTTATTATTAATATAGAATTTGTGGTTTTGTTAATGTCCCTTTTTTGAGGGGTTTTGCGCGGATAAAAAGGGATCAAGCAAATGCAACTTTGGACGATTCCTTAACGTTAGTTTGTTCATATGCGCTGGCACTTTTCTTGGCTTGGCTTTGCTTTGCTTGAGAGGCTCTAGCTGCTTCTCTCTTTTTTGTAATTATCAATGGTGGATCCTGCTTCTCTCCAATTCATTTCCGTTGGGAATTCATATATGTGATTCTATTATTTTTAAAATTAAATTGATTAGATATTGTTAAATGCGCTAACAACTTATGTTTTTGTTAAAATAAATAAATAATAACGGCAGCAGTTAGTTGTTAAGCACAAATGTTATTTATTAAGGCATTTAATAATTTTTAATTTATGTAAATTGTTTTGTATGAATAGAATAATAAAATAGAGAGTTTGATTTATTGAAATGGGTTTATTTAAAACTTAAAGGATATTTTTAATTGGTCAGATTAAACATAGATTTATATTATATATTTTATAGTATTATATTTTTTTTGTTTGAACTCAACAAGTGGTAAGTGGTAAGTAGATTGATTATACATTTATTGAATAATTAATTTCATAAAATGTTAAATATATAATATTTAAGAAAATATTATATTAATAATTCATTCGTTATTAGTGCTATGAAATTATTTATCAAGTAAAATTATATAATTTTTTATTATTAATTTGATCAATCAAATATACCAAAATAAATTAGATTTGATTGGTTCACTTCAATTATGAACAGAAGAGAAGCCAATTCCTTATGGTTACCTTTGTAATTTGGGTTTCTAAACTTTGGTCATATTGTTGTGGTTTTTTTGGTTCAACGTTGGTATACTTAGTTCTTCTATTTAAAACTTTTTTAGATAAGTTAACTAAAAAATCTCAAAATTTTTATTGAAAGTATTTTTAAAACTCGCTATTGCTAACAGTTTGAAACTGTTAATGAGATTAATTATAAATACAACAATATTGTGTTCCACTCTTGTTTAAAAAGCTCTGCCTTGTTAGGGTAGCAGTTTAACACCATTATTAGATCAATTATAAATTCAGAAAATTTATGTTCGATTCTTGTTAAAAAAGCTCTGCCTTACAATTTACGGATGATCACAGGGCGTTCCAAGCTTATTAAGTATCTGTTTAGAATAGTTTTTAAATTTAACTTTTAATAAATTTAATTTTTTTTAAAGAGTTAGAAATTAATTTTGATTAGAAATTTTTATCAAAATTAAAAAATTTAAAATAAAAATAAATTAATAAATTAAATTTTATGTTACTTATTTTTGTATTTAGTAATTTTTATTTTTTTATTAAAAATTTTTAAATAAGATTTTGTAATTAAACCAAAAAAAATAAAAAATTTTAAAAATTAAAAAAACTGTTTCAACATTGTTTTCGTTTGAAAAGTTTAACAGAAATTAACTTTTGAATCTAAGTGTTACAAAAATAAAAATGTAAGAATGTGCAGTAATATTTTAAATAATATAAGGAATGTCAGTGCTATTACCTTTAAATACACGAAATATAAGTGTAATTTACCCATAATTTTTTATATTGAACAAAAGATGTGTTTATTTATTTTTATAAAAGACAAAAATAAAAATATATTTGACACATAAATATTGAAAATGTGCTAGTCAGAAATTGTAGACGAATGTATTAGTCGAAATTAATAGTCAAATGTAGTAAGTAAAGGTGTTCATCGGTAATGATAATAAAAAGTAGCGATGATGATCGAAAGTTGTAGTTCGAAGTATGGTCGTAGGCCACTGCAAGTATTTTTTTAAAAACTGCAAGTATTTTTTTTAAATAAGAATAATTATTAAATATATTTTTATTAAAAAAAAACTTTAAAAAAACAGTAAATATAAACTTTACCAAACTGATCCATGTTTTGGTTTTCATATTCATTGATTCAATGAATTTTATTAATAATGATTACATTTAATAATTTAATATGATATTAAATAATATAAAAAAATGAGAAAATAAAATATTAGTGCGGTCAAAGTGCGGAAGCAGTGATGAAGCACAATAGTCTTGAAAGTAACAATTCTGGGCAAAGCAATAAAGGAGGAGTACACTGTACACCTCACCAGCATCATGTTCCCTGTGCTGCTGGGTCAACTAAGGAATCCCCAATTGCTTTGGATTGCGCTGTATGATTGTTTTGTTTTTTAGTAAAAAAGATTTATAGTAGTTTAAATGATGATATTTTTTATATCTCTCTTGTTATAAAAAGTTATAAAAATAAAAAAAAATGGACTAGAAATAAAAAAAAGTTTCAAAAAGTCAAAAAAAAGTCACTTTAAGGTTTTTATGTGGCTTTTTTTTCGTATTTAATGTGTTTTTTTCAACTTTTTTGAAATAAGTTATACTTTTATTTTTTTTTTTATCACGATGAATCGATAAAATACAAAATTAGCACAAAATATCAAAAAAAAATTATAAAAGATGAAAAAAGCCATAAAAAACTACAAGAAAAGCTAAACCAAATAGAGCTAGTTTAATTGGTATTCCATTTTTAAGATTATTATATTTTTATTTATTATGATGCATTAAAAGAAGTTGAGCTGTACTAAAAAAAAATATTTGAAAATCACATTTTTAGCATTTTTTTTCTTAAAATTGCTCATCCGACATTTAATTTATTGAATTTGACTATTAATCTCGTATACCTACCAATAGTTCGGAGTTTATGAAATTATTCATCTCATCTCTTTTTTAGACAAATTATCAAGTTCTTTTAGAGGATAACGTAAGCGATGGCACATAATCTTTTGATAAATAAAAGTACCGAATGCATATGAAGTTGGTTATTTTTATTTTTCATCTACCTAACAAGGGTAGCTCATATTATTCCACTTGAAGTATTTTTTGTTACGTCATTGGATGAAAGCAACACATAAGTAATATCACATAATATTCTAAAATTATTGAATAATTATTTTTTTGGAAATTATTTGTCCTCCCTCTTAAATATCTCCTCTCTTTATTCATTAGTTAAAATTAATTTTTTAACTCTTATTATATATTAATCTCACTTTAATTAAATTTAATATAAATAATACCACGATATACACATTAAACATGAGTTTAGTCTATTTAATGGTGCCCCATAAATTATTATTAGTATTTTATTTAGCACGTAAAAATATATCATTTAATTTTATATTGCTTCAAAAATATTGGATAATTAATGGAATCTCACAAGTTCCACTACCACTGCATGATCTGCATGGAAAAAATCATACAATTTAGTCAATCGAGAAGTGTGATGGCATTCATTACCGCATTTGCCCTACTTCTCCATCCATCCAGAAAAATTGAAGACCCGTACTGTATGAATCTCATCAACGGCCCAACCCAGCTCAGCCCAGCTCGGCCCAGTTTGACCCCGCTCGGCCCGCATAATTAGTAAATAAACTTATTTGTGGGTTTTGTTTAACGAGCTTATTTATGTGACGGACGAGACGAGCTAAAATAACTAAGTTCAAATTATATTTAATGGGAATGGGCGATTATTTATGTGACGGGCGAGACGAGTTAAAATAACTAAGTTCAAATTATATCTAATAGGGACGGGCGAGACGAGGTAAAATAACTATATTCAAGTTAATACCAAATGGGTTTAGTTTAGGTGGGTTGATGGACAAGCCAAAGGCAGGCTGACATTTAGACATGATGATGAAGAAAGCAAGAGAAATTTATTTGTTATTGAAAAAATATTTTTCATGATAATATTTGCAGTAGTTTGTAACAATAAATACAAAAATAATTTAATATATTCTACCGATATTAGTACGCAAATACTAATGAAAAAATAATAACTTTAATTAAAAAATCAACTCAACTCTTAAAAACATATAAAGTAGTGCTATAACTATAATTTAAGATTAGAAAATAAGGAGATAATAAGTATTTTAACAAAAATTCAAAATAGTCACTCAAAAAATTAGTATGGGCAATCCAACATTTTTGCTCTTTTTTTCTTGAAAAAAAAAAAACTAAACCACTGTTTTTGTTTGCGCTAAAAATCGTTCAAGACCTAATGATATTGTTGGAATATTATATTTAGATTAATTAGAATATTAGATTGATTAAATTGATTTTATTCTGATTTGATTTTATTCTATTATATATTCTAATTGTTTATCCCTATTCGCCTATAAATAGGCCATATCTTGTACAGTTTTCAAGTGACAAAAAATATACAATTATTTTCTCTTCTTAATTTTTTCATGGTATCAACGCGGACAAGATCAAAAGGTGCAGATGAAAGAGAGTCACTTTTATTGAAAGGTAAATGAGTTTACTTCCCAAGATGACATGAAATACAATCAAAAAACTGAAAGTCAACATGACCTAAGTGACCTTGAGAAGCTAAGAGCTGGACACGTGGAAGAGAAGCATTACCGAGTCGGGAGTGCCACAAATGGGAAGAGATGGTGAGAGCAGCCATGGAAGTGGTTGTGGAATAAGGAAGCTGCAGTGATGTGAGCTCAAAAAGACGTCCAACTTTACGGCTTGTCCCAAGCAGCTGACCCGTCTGTGAATCCTGTACATCAACACCATTGTTAGAGAATTTCAGG
>JAOTRH010188772.1:0-11708 GCA_034768845.1 Heliamphora exappendiculata
TCATCCTCTACTCGAACTTCTATCACGAACCCCAATTCTCACCCAGGAGAAACATCAGGTGGCACACCATTGTCTGGCACAAGATTTCACACAATTAAAAATCGATCTGGCATCACAGCCACAAAGTCACCTAACTCTAGTGAGTCACCTGACTCCAGCGACTCACTCGACTAAACACGTCACGTAGACTGGACATTTAATAGGTATCCAACAACCTATATCTACCAAATCATAACTCCCGTGCAACAGCACGTCACTGCACATTACTGCACAACTCAACGTCTCGCCATCAGATCACTAATACCAAGGCTACATATCAATCTCAAATCAAACACGATCTCCGTCGTCTAACAAATCAAACATGATTCTCGTGATCCGGCAAAGCGAACAGGTTGACTGACATATAGCATCAACTCCAACGCAGAACACATACATTAATTCCTTGAATCCACAATAGCAAAATAGTTGAACCCAAGACACCAACCAAAACTTAATTCTTACACTTAACAATTTCCTCACTAAACTCATCACGACCCTTCCGTTCCATATCAAGCAGTCGCGTCGGTCCAAATAAGCCACGCCAACCAAGGCTTCCCAAACATCATATCCTTCCTGATTTATACTTTATTTTACTCTCAGGACTATCATCCACACAACAACAGTTATGCCGAAGCACAACACTTACCACAGTCAACAACCACTCCTCGACTCCATGAACTCTAAGAATTCTGAGCAGCTCAAAGCTCTAACCAGGACCAAGCGAGACTCACAAAAGTCTTCCAAAAACCCACCATACACATGTCACAACCCCACTGTTCTGAAAAAATCCCCGCTCTGCCAAGAGCTAGAGACACAACCACACACACAACGGTCAATGATCTTCAACTGATCATTGCAAAGAACGTTACGTCTCAATACCAACTCTCTTGTCTATAAAAAATTACAACATAGGGAACGCAACCCATATGATTCAGTTATCATACAAAAAAGCCATACTGACTAGGTTACCATGACCTATCATGTTTACCACGCTCACATGTACTCCTTTACGGTCTTCCACCGCAGGAGAATACCAACCCCATCATGCAATTCTTTACAGTTTCTAATTGCGGGAGCAACGGATCCCAAGTTACACACAGAGACGTTCAGATGCAGAGCGTCTCGCACCACGCATCGAAGCCACGATGAATCCATCTTATAATCACCCAATCATGGTGACACAAGTCCCTGAGTCGCAATTCCAAGGGTCACACACTGGTACAAACCCACTGAAATTCTACAGTCTCAGAACACAACCAAATCTGAACCAATCAAGAACCTGACATCTCCATCCAACCGAGATGAAACAACTCGCACCAGACAATCGTCTACAAAGCAATCGTTTACAAGAAAACTTTCTCTCTCTCTCTCTCTCCTTTCATCCAAAGGAAAGGAAAAGGGCCAATAAGAAATCATGACCCAACCTCAGCGTACTGGGTGTACTCCTTAACACTTAGCCTCTAAGAACTCTGTAAGTCCTACCTAGAGGCCAAACTGACTACAGTCACACAATTGCTGTTAACCACGATCACGATACTCAGATCATCCGTCACACCAAGCTTTCAACTCTCAAGCCTTATGCACACACATGCACACCATCAATCCGTTTACTGGTATAACTCATCCCATGGCACCCAAAATCACTCTCAGAAGGTTGTACTTACTCACCTAACTCCTGCTAGGTGAACCACAATCACGACACGGTCTCAAGCCCACTGTCCATGACACAGCATCAAACAAGGAACCCAATCCTGAGATCTTTCATCTAGAGTTACTAATAACTTCCACAACCATACTGACACCTTCTGCACTTTCGCCCTTAAGGCACACACGATCACAGGCATCGTATCCTACGTTTTTAACCTCTCACCCCAGGCTAGCCAAACCACACGGTACACAGTTGAACCTTTTTACAACACGCTTCGTTCCCATGGGCAAACAACATACCCATCTCTAAACCTAAGGTGGAATACAAACAACCTCTAGACATATAATACCCAGGATACGTCATCTCAGCACTAAGCCAACCACACGAACCTTGCACGGTTCCCCAACGTGATCTTCTAATCACAAGGATATCGACCAAACCACAGACCTGCATTCCCATAGGAATCTCACAAAATCGATACTTGTCACAGGAACCCTTACACATTCCCATACAGCCGTAACCCGTGCTTTTCCCAGCATAATTGCAACTCTTACTCATTCCCACATCCTTCAGCTCATGCACTCGTAACTCAAGTCTCAAACCTCACAGAGGTATACAATGTCCAAGGTCATCAGAACTACTCTGATTACCTACAACATCCTCAGATGCTATGCTGACTACCGTCAACATCCTGTTGATCACCATCAACATCCTGCTGACCACTCTCAATATCCTGCTGTCAGGGATATTCCCAGAACCACTCATGTTCTGCTATCTCAACATACACCCGGCTAAGGATTACTATCCTCCCATCCACTATGTTTCTGTCTATACCCCATCCTTAGTACATAGCTCATGACATAGCATGGCTCAAGACATACCTAATCCATCACATGGCCAAAATCACGTACATCAAGAATCCAAAAGTAATAATCACTATCCACAATCCAAGCATAACAACTAAGATCTAGAGTTTATAACACCCCATCGCCCCTACTCGCAAGGCTATCCTTAACACCACTACCACTTCTAGTAACTTACCCTCCAGAGAAGCCAGTTATCCAAGCCAAAGCCATCAACCATGCTTTGACTACACCTGAACAAAATTCTGCTCAAACACTCAACAAACACCACCTGAGGCCATCCTCACGCGGCTAAACCCAACGCACTGTCGATTTCCACAACATACCAAGTGATCAACGCTTAACCCATAACCTTGTCTCTGCAACAATCACTACGAATACTGCAACCGAGTCGCACATCCAAGACCCAAATCACAGTCTCGTCGTCTCTAAGGGTGTACAGGTTATATAGAAAGAAAACATGAAACACGACAACCTAAGGTCGATCTATCATGTTACTTCTACCACATACCACATAGTCATGCTAACACATAATCACGACGATCATGCGACACAACACCGATACCGAAGAGAACCAACAAGAATGACGCGTCACTTTGGATAATCCACTTAGATTTCCTGCTAGAAATCACTTCCATGAAACGTGGTTCTAACTTGGCTTCCAAGTTTGTTAGTGCAAACGCCGGAAGGCAAGACTAATCAATTTCAAGGTCCTACCTCCATGCTCACATATACACAACATCAACATGCTCATGTTCTAAATACAGACAACCAAGCACACACACATCCTCACAAGGTAACGCACTCTCATCCCACAGCTCATAGGTATTCAAACCTAGAGCTCTGATACCAAGTAGTCATGCCCCAAACTCCGGGTCATGCGAAAAATCACAGAATAACCACCAAAACCACCCAAACAAAAAGAATTTAAAACCAGAAAGCCAAACAAGGCCAAAACCTTTGTAAAAATGTACTACTGAAATTTTATTTAAATTAAAAGAGTAGCCAAAAGACTACAGTTACAGCCTCACAAGCTAAGCCTTTAAAAAATAAAATACGAGTTTTGGATAAAAAAATCCTTTCGTTTTAAAAGAAGCTTAGGCCGTTCCAAAATCTACCTTGAAGCATAAAGGTTTATGTGAAGAAAAAATCATTTAGAAATCCCATTTGTAAACCGTTGATCCAAACAACGAAAAACGTAGTATGAAACTACAGAAAATAATAATCAACCCAAGATTCTCTCGAAAGCATTAAAACATGCATACATCCATAATCATAGTATACGATTTACAATATGTTACAAATAAATATGTAACATATACAACAGGTATAAACTACCTATCAAGACAAAACAGACGCCTTGTCATCAACCACCTCTTGCCCATTACCGACTCCATCACAAGGGGATAGAGGTAACAACTATAGATTCTTGCCCATTATCTAGTCCTGAATCATTTCAGACCAGCTAGGTAATGACAAATTCTATACAAAGCACTACAACGAATCACTAAATTTACGGGCGACAACCAGAGGGAACTAAGCACCCAATCATCTCAATTTACGGGGATTGTGAGACCCTGACCCGTTTTTTTTTGGGCATTTTTCGATGTGCGTTTGGTGTTTTCATCGCTGCATGTTTTTACGAGTTTAGATGCATGATAGAGCTTAGATATGCATGCGGGGTAAGTTCCCAGAGCCGTGGGGTGTTGGAGTGCGAATTTTGAAAAATTTCAAAAAATGATATTTTAGAGGTCTATAAATATCTCGAGTTAAATATTTTCAAAATTTAACTCCTAAGTTTTTTTTTTTCTCTCTGTCTTCTCTCTAAGTTCTCGGGGGCCCAGGATTCGATTTTTGACGATCATACTATGGATTCTTGGTATCGGCATCAAGGGCTACGCAACCATTCGGTTAAATTTTGATTCCGACAAAGCTCAATTTTGCACGTAGTTCGAGGTGTCGAGTTTTTAACTCACCGTGGTAGGATTCTCGACTCTCATGTCTTATAAGGGTGTTACGTGTAATCGTGTATGTTTTTAACAGTTAGATTGCTGTAGATCTAACTTTGTTTCAAGAAAATCAGATTTTGGTTTCAAAAAGGGGTTTAATGTTGATTTCGGTGGATGAAATTGGATTTTAAGATTTTTCGTTCGGTGATTCTAGATGTTTTGGGCTTGTGTATATCCGTGGGTGTTATCTATATGCGAATCGATAAGTTTAAGGGTGTTTTGAAGCGTCATAATAGGTGTTGGAGAGTTTGGAGGCTTAGAATACCAAGAACAGGAAAATCTGGGTTTCTCTCGGGTGGTAGCTCGCTCGAGCGCCAGAATTCTGCTCGAGCAAATTGGCTGCGCACGGCCGTTTTGTTTTGATGTTATCTCTATCGTCCAGACTCGGAATTAGGTTGTTCTTCTACTCAAATTGAAGTCCCAGAAGTCCTCTTTCCAATGGCACCTCTCTCACCTTAAAATTATTTTTGTAGAAAATATTATGATCAAAAGAGTGAAGGTGTGTCAAGATTTCCAAACTATTTTTCACCCGTTTTTGGCCAAATGTTGGGAAAAAGGTTTTTTTCCATCATTGTTTGCCCTTTTGATCTAATTCTGTGTTTCGTGGGGCGTTGTGGTGTTCTTGTAGGTGTTGTGGGTTTTTGTTGGCCGTGTTGGGCATGTGTGGGTTCATGTTTGCCGTGTTGGACGTGTGTGAGTCCGTTTTGGTCGTGTTAGGCCCTTGGGAGTTTGTTGGTGTTTTGTAGTTTGGTGGTTGGTTCTTTGGTTTTTAATTGGCGTCTTATGGTATTCAATTGATTAATTTATGAAAATTAGTTGATTCAAATACATGTGAATTCTTTTTTGGGTTCGATTGGTTGTGTGATGGCTTCGGGAGTCGTGTGGTGGCCTCTCGGTCGATTGAGTTGTGGGGCTCGATCGACTGCTCTCCTCTAGTGATTTTAGTAGATTAGATTATGGGTCCTGTCAATTGAAGTCACGAAGAGGGTGTTGGTCATTTCATGCGGAGTATTGGTGCACGGTTGTGTGCGTGGTGGTTTGTGCATCGTTGCCTGTGGGAGTTTGTTTTGTTTCTCGATTTGAGTTTTCTCCCAGCATTGACCGCTCGAACGGTGGTTGAGCGCTCGAGCGGGGTGGTGCCAGAGTGTTGGGTCGGTGGTTGACTGCTCGAGTGGTGGTGGTGCACTCGAGCGGGGTTGTGGCAGTGTGTTATGTCCGTTGGAGACCGCTCGAGCGGTGGTTGAGCGCTTGAGCGCTTGGGCTGTGTTGGCCTCTGTGTTAGGTTTTGGTTTTTGTTTTTTGTATTGTTAGTTGTCCCGGTGTGTGGACGGGTCCCGATTTATGGATGGTTCGTTTGGGTATCGGATGACGGGTATGTGGCATGTGATGTCGTGACAGATTATGTGATTGGGTGGCGGCCCATCGGTGAAAGTCCGAGAAGACGCTGTGATTGGGTGGCGGCCCGTCAGTGAAATTTTGAGAAGACGCCGTGATTGGGTAGCGACCAGTCGGTAAAAGTCCGAGAAGACGCTGTGGTTGGGTGGCGGCCCGTCGGTGAAAGTTTGAGAAGATGCTTGGAATGGGCAGTGGTCCGTCGGTGAAAGTCCGAGAAGATACATGGATTGCATGAACTGCATTTTGGGACGGATAGACCAATTTTCTTAAAATTGAATTAACGGCCTGCGGGAGTGGTAATACTGAAATCGTTTTCAAGGCTTTGATGAGTCGAAAAAAAAAGATTTTTATCCTCGCTTTCCCTCGCATGTGAAAAATGATTTTTTGGCTCTGGTGAGTCGTGATCTAAAACTGTTTTCAAATTGCTTTATTGGCTTGAAAGAGAGTCAAAAACTGCACTTCGTTTATCGAGCATGTTTAGCTTATACTGCATGCGCTGTTTAGAATCTGCTGAGCTTTGGCTCACGGTGTGGGATTTGCTTTTCTTCAGGTACCGGTCACGCATGTTGATTTGGAGGTGTTGGAGAGGTGGAAGAGTTATGGTCTTCCTTTGTTCCTTTTGTTTTGTTATATGTATGCTGTAACATGTTTTCTGGCGTTGGAGCCGTGTAATGTATGTCGTTTGACGTTTATATACAATGCATGTATAGTTTAAATTGAGAGTGTATTCTTGGGTTGGTGTTATATTTGGTTATTTGTGAGTATTTCACGTGACCCAGAGTTTGGGGCATGACAGAATGGTATCAGAGTTCTGGGTTCGAATACCTATGAACCGTGGAAAGAGGGTGTATCCCGTGTGAGATTGATTGCGTGCGCTTGACTACATGTGTTTAGATGCTTGGTAGCATGAACATGTTAGCATGTTAGCTATGTGAACGATATGTATATGTGAGCATGGGGGTTGAACTGTGAGAATGATTAGTCCTGCCTTTGGGTGTTTGGATTAACAAACTTGGGAGCCAAGTTAGAAACGCGTTTAGCTAACGTGATTTCTGGCATAGAATCTAAGTAGGTTGTCTAGATTGACGCATCATTCTTGTCAATTTTTCTTGGTATGTGGGTTTTGTTTAGCATGAACCTATGTGGCTATGTGTTAGCATGCTTACGTGGTTAGCATTTATGTTCATGCTATGCGATGCGTCTTATGTTCTATCCTTCCTTTCATATAGACGTGATGTTTGAGTGGAGAGGGCGATGCGGTGTTTGAGGCTGTGACCGTAGGTTTGGAGTTGGTGGTAGACTCCATGGGTGGTGTGCTGTGTTGAGACAGCAGGTGGTGAGGATGTGAGGTTGAGACGGGTTGTTGATCCCGTGTCTTTGAGATAGTTAGCCATTGCTAGGATGCCTGACCTTGTTTGACTATATCCTAGGAATGGTTTGGCTGACCATCTCGTATGCCTGTGTCGATTGCAATCGACAATTTGTTTCTTTGACCTTGTGCTGAATTTCGGGGATGAAATTCCTTTTAGGGGGGTAGAGTTGTGAGACCTGACCCGTTTTCTTTTTTAGCATTTTTCGACTCGCGTTTGGTGTTTTCATCGCTGCATGTTTTTACGAGTTTAGATGCATGATCGGGTTTAGATATGTATGCGGGGTAGGTTCCTGGGGCCGTGGGATATGTCGCAGCGCGAATTTTAAAAAAATTTAAAAAAGATATTTTGGATGCCTATAAATATTTGCAGTTAGATATTCTCCAAACTTAACTCTTAAGTTTTCGTATTTTTCTCTCTGTCTTCTCTCTAAGTTCTCGGGGGCCCGGGGTTCAATTTTCGATGATCAGACTACGGATTCTTGGTATCAGCATCGAAGGCTACGCAACCATTCGGCCATATTTTGATTCCAGTGATGCTCGATTTTGTACGTGATTCGAGGCGTCAAGTTATAAGTTCACCGAGGTAGGATTCTCGACTCTCATGTCTTATAACGGTGCTACGTATAATCGTGTGTATTTTTAACGGTTAGATTGCTGTAGATCTGACTTTGTTTTAAGAAAATTGGATTTTGGTTTCAAAAAGGGATTTTGTGTTGATTTCGATGGAAAAAATCAGGTTTTGAGCTTTTTCGTTCGGTGATTCTAGATGTTTTGGGCTTGTGTATGTCCGTGGGTGTTATATATATGCGAATCGGTAAGTTTAAGTGTGTTTTGAAGCATCATAATGGGTGTTGGAGAGTTTAGAGGCTTAGAACACCAAGAATAGGAAAATCTGGGTTTCTCTCGTGTGGTAGCTCGCTCGAGCCCCCGATGTCCGCTCGAGCTGACTGGCTGCGCAGGGTCGTTTTGTTTTGATGTTTTCTCTCTCGTCCAGACTCGAAATTAGGTTGTTCTTATACTCAAATTGAATTCTCGAAAGTCCTCTTTAAAATAACACATCTCTCACCTTAAAGTGCTTGTTGTAGAAAAAATTACGATCAAAAGAGTGAAGGTGCGTCAAGATTTCCAATCCGTTTTTCACCCATTTTGGCCGAATGTTTGGGAAAAGGTTATTTTCATCCTTGTTGGCCCTTTTGACCTAATTTCGTGTTCCGTGGGGCGTTGTGGTGTTCTTATAGGTGTTGTGGGTTTGTGTTGGCCGTGTTGGGCATGTGTGTGTTCGTGTTTGCCGTGCTAGACGTGTGTGAGTCCGTTTTGGTCGTGTTAGGCCCTTGGGAGTTTGTTGGTGTTTTGTGGTTTGGTGGTTGGTTCTTTGGTTTTCAATTGGCGTCCTTTGATATTCAATTGATTAATTTATGGGAATTAGTCGATTCAAATACCTGTGGATTCTTTTTGGGGTTCGGTTGGTTGTGTGATGGCTTCGGGAGTTGTGTGGTGGCCTCTCGGTCGATTTGCGTTATGGGGCTCAATCGACTGCTCTCCTCTAATGATTTTAGTAGATTAGATTATGGGGACCTGTCAATTGAAGTCACAGAGAGGGCGTTGGTCATTTCATGTGGGGTGTTGGTGCACGGTTGTGTGCGTGGTGGTTCGTGCATCGTTGCGTGTGGGGGTTTGGTTTTGTTTCTCGATTTGAGTTTTCTCCCATCGTTGACCACTCGAGTGATGGTTGAGCGCTCGAGCGGGGTGGTGCAAAAGTGTTGGGTCGGTGGTTGACCGCTTGAGCGGTGGTGGTGCGCTCGAGCGGAGTTGTGGCAGTGTGTTATGTCGGTAGGGGATTGCTCGAGCGGTGTTGTGACAGTGTGTTATGTGGCAGTGTGTTATGTCGGTAGGGGACCGCTCGAGCGGTGGTTGAGCGCTCGAGCGCTTGGGCTGTGTTGGCCTCCGGGTTAGGTTTTGATTTTTGTTTTCTGTATCATTAGTTGTCCCGGTGTGTGGACGGGTTCTGATTTGTGGATGGGTCATTCGGGTATCGGATGACGGGTATATGGCATGTGATGTCGTGACGGGTTATGTGATTGGGTGGCAGCCCGTTGGTGAAAGTCCGAGAAGACGCTGTGATTGGGTAGCGACCCGTTGGTGAAAGTCTGAGAAGACGCTGTGATTGGGTAGCGACCCGTTGGTGAAAGTCTGAGAAGACGCTGTGATTGGGTGGCGGCCTGTCGGTGAAAGTCCGAGAAGATGATTGGATTGGGCAGTGATTCGTCGGTGAAAGTCTGAGAAGATATATGGATTGCATGAACTGCATTTTGGGACGGATAGACCAATTTCTTAAAAATGTATTAACGGCTTACGGGAGTCGTAATACTGGAATCGTTTTCAAGGCTCTGATGAGTCGAAAAAAATAATTTTTATCCTCGCTTTTCCTTGCATGTGAAAAATTATTATTTTTGCTCTGGTGAGTCGTGATCTAAAACTGTTTTTAAATTATTTTATTGGCTTGAAAGAGAGTAAAAAACTGCACTTCGTTTATCGAGCATGTTTAACTTATACTGCATGTGCTGTTTAGAATCTGCTGAGCTTTGGCTCACGGTGTGTGATTTTCTTTTCTTTATGTATCGGTCACGCAGGTTGATTTGGAAGTGCTTGAGAGGTAGAAGAGTTGTAGTCTTCCTTTGTTCCTTTTGTTTTGTTACATGTATGTTGTAACATGTTTTCTGGCGTTGGAGCTGTGTAATGTATGTCGTTTTCTGTTTATATATAATGCATGTATGGTTTAAATTGAGAGTGTATTCTCGGACTGGGTGTTATATTTGGTTGTTTGTGGGTGTTTCACGTGACCCGGAGTTTGGGGTGTGACAGGGACTAACCCGAAGGACTTGAGTACCTACGCTGCGCACGTTTTCGGACTTACACCGAAAGCAACTCATGCCAAATGCACGTCATCTCGATACATTTAGATAATCTTCTAAAAATCGAACTGTTGCATCAACTATAAAATCTTTTCACAAATATACATTTTACATGTATATTGATCCATCCATCGACATGGAGATCAACAAAACATTTCAAAATGTTTTTCTCCGTTTTCAACAAAACGTTTCAAAACCTGAGACTCAACTCCAAGGGCGAGCTCCAAACCTCCAAAACACCAAGTGTTGAGATTTTTCACAAAACCACCATTTTTCACCGTTTTCAAGAAAATTCTTTAAAAACCATACTACCACATGTCATACAGTACTATAAGTCAAGAAAACCAAACAACATACTTTCTATCAGAAAAATATGACTTAAACAGAAAATATGAAATTTAATTTTCACGTTGCCTAATTTTGGAGATTCTCTCCAATTCTCAATTGGAAGGAAATTGCTACTGATTTCCAAAATAATAATAAATGACCCCACCCTTCAACTGCTTTTATTATATATATATATATATGTGTGTGTGTATGTGTAATTATATATATATATATATATATATATGTGTGTGTGTATGTGTAATTATATATATATATATATATATGTGTGTGTGTATGTGTAATCTTAAATTCTATTATTTTGGCATGCTCTTCTCTCTTTTAATTTATTATTTTGGAAATTAGTGTCTGACTCTCTCACTCAATTGAGAATTGAAGATAATCTTCAAAGTTGGGCAGCCTTTTTCGCAGAAGAAGTGCGATAGCCAGGGGAAGCCGAAGGTTTTCGTTAACGAAAAAATAGCTTTTTTTTTTGTTTTCTTGCTAGATCAACTGTCAAACGAATCTCGATTATCATGGAATTTTAAGAGTGTATTCGTGGGACTTAGTTCTTGATATCCAACGGTGTCGATCGTTAACCAGTGATATTTAAATCTATGTTGTAATTATTTAGTTGCACTATAGCTTTTAATTAAGTTTAATTTTGTGGAGATTTTTCTCCCGTTTTGTTGGGTTTTCCAGGTTATTTGTATAAATGTCTTATAATTTTTGCTCTCGCATGTGATGCTTGAAATATTTAGAGTTGACATAAGCTCTGTTTGGATAGTGACATAACATAATAAATAATAATAATTTACAATTAGATTAGGTGTTTTAATAATTTTAGTGACAAATTTTGAAGATTTTCTCCAATTCTACATTGGAAGAGAATAGCCACTAATTTTCATAATAATTTTCAAATAAAAATATCAAATGCCCAACCTTTCCACTTCTTTTATTATATGTATGTGCCTGTTATTATATATATGTGCCTGTGTAGTTTTAAATTCTATTATTTTGGTACGTTCCTCTCTCTTTTAATTCTATTATTTTGGAAATTAGTAGCACTCTCTCTCTCTCTCTCTCTCTCTCTCTCTCTCTCTCTCTCTCTCTCTCAATAGAGAATTGAAGATAATCTAAAAAATC
>JAOTRH010188783.1:0-11708 GCA_034768845.1 Heliamphora exappendiculata
TGAATACTATTATTGAATCAAGAAACGCGTGATTTTTTGAAGATGTCTTTCCGTGTAATTCTACACGAGAATCAAGTTCTCTTAAAATGACTTATGACACTGCAACGGGCAATAGTCAAGACCAAGAAGGACGTGAAGACGAACCCAGACGCAGTAAAAGGGTCAGTGCTTCAAAATCCTTTGGTCCAGATATGCTTATGTCCACACCTGAAGCACCTTATTGGAAGGAGGCTGTTAATAGTGAAATTGAATCCATCATGTAAAATCATACTTGGGAGCTTGTGAAGCTTCCTCCAGGTAATAAACCTATAGGATGTAAATGGATATTCAAGAAAAAAATGAAAGCGGATGGTTCAATAGACCGATACAAAGCAAAACTTGTTATCAAATGATACAAGCAAAATGAAGGAGTTGACTATTTTGATACATATTCTCCGGTTACAAGGATAACATCAACAAGGATGTTAATTGCTATAGCAGCCTTGTACAATCTTGAGATACATTAAATGGATGTTAAAGCTGCCTTTCTAAATGGAGAATTGAATGAGAAAATATATATGGAACAACCGGAAGATTTTGTGGTTCTAGGAAAAAAAAAAAGCAAGTGTGTAGACTTGTTAGATTCTTGTACGGTCTCAAGCAATTTCCAAAATAATGGCATAAAAAATTTGACAACGTAATGATGTCAAAATAATTCAGAATAAATAAATGTGACAGATGTGTCTATTTCAAAGACACGGGAAAGAGATATGTCATTGTGTGTCTCTATATTGACGATATGCTTATTATTGGTAGTAATCAAGATATAATTAAAACTACCAAGAGTATGTTAAACAATAAGTTTGACATGAAAGATTTGGGTGTTGCAGATGTTATACTAGGAATTAAAATTTCTAGAACATCTGAAAGATATGTATTGTTTTAATCACATTATATTGACAAGATTCTTGAAAAATTTAAGAAATATGATAATCATCCAGCGAGAACACCTATAGACTCAAATCTCCACTTATCGAAGAATACTGGAGATGGCATATCTCAACTAGAGTATTCCCGAATAATTGGCAGCTTAATGTACGTGACTAATTGTACTCGTCTGGACATTCGTGTGCTGTCAATAAATTGAGCAGATACACGAGCAGCCCAGGGATAGGTCACTGGATGGAAATAGTTAGGGTACTAAGATATTTGAGATACACCCTAAACTATGGACTGCACTATACAAGATACCCAGGCGTAGTAAAAGGGTTCTGCAACACGAATTAGATATATGATACTAAAGACTCAAAATCCACGAGTGCATATATCTTTACTTTGGCTGGTGCAGCAGTGTCTTGAAAATCTTCCAAGCAAACGTGTATCGCTAAATCCACAATGGAAGCTGAACTTATTGCTTTAAATAAAGCAGGGGAAGAAGCAGAGTGGCTTCGCCAGTTCTTAGAGGACATTCCAATGTGGACAAAATCAGTGCCAACAATTTGTATTTATTGTGACAGCCAATCGGCAATTGGAATGGCACAGGGTAATATATATAATGGTAAATCTCGACATATTCGTCGAAGACACAATACCATAAAACAATTTCTCTCTAATGAAGTTATCACAATAGACTATGGAAAGTCGAAAGATAACATCGCGGATCCGCTAACTAAAGGTTTAGCTAGAGAGCAAGTTAGTCGATCATCGAGGGGAATGGGTTTAAAGCCTATAACTTAAAGAGTTGTCATAACGGACACCCAACTTAACTGACTGGAGATCCCAAGATCTAAGTTCAAAAGGACAACTAAGTTGTGAATAACTCAGAAGGATCACAGCAGAGGTAATCCCTCCTACCCATTTCTATGATGACACTGTGACATGCAGCGCGTTTAGGATAAACTAAGCTTTTAATGATTCTTATATTTTGAAAATTCAAGTGGGGTATTGCAGGATACTCTTAATAAGAAATCACCTATGTAAGTGTGAACTGGGCCGGTTCAATGAGAATTAAAATGTTGAATTCTCTAAAGCACTCATGAAAATCAGGTTGTTCAGGGCCAAAATGAACACAACCATGAGAACCAAATGGTGTTATGAAATATCCTCTATGATTTTCTATTGTCTTGGTTTATACAAACGACTGAACAATTCAAGATATCATGTTCACTGATTAACCAGTAAATTCGATAGACTTTCACAAGGGAATGTTCAAAACTATAAGCTACCTATCTCTATGCAGGAGATTTTCGCTTGTACTCTCTATTGTGTGTTTGCATTTGCATATGCATTGGTTTTATAGCAATTTCTCATTATTGTGGAGGATTATTAAAATCGAATTTAATAATCTTATTTTTGGCAAACTTTGAGCCAAAATAAATGTGGAATTCATAAATCTTTTGAGTTGGGTCCAGGGTGTTACGCGTTTTCCCCCGCGAGGAGATGAACGACGTATATTCATTTGCTCAAATCCGATAAGAGGTGAATGAGAAATCAATGTTTAAAATCGTCGCTTAAACATGAATTTTGTTGGGTTTAATAGAAGTGTTGAACTTCTATCCCATATTGAAAGTTTATGAGGAACTTAGTGGATATATATAAGCTAGAGTTGGACTAAAGGGAGGGTCCCTTGGGTCCCAGTTTTGTGGACGGGAGATGACCTACCTAACTGTGGGTTCGACCCATTTCATGCACGCGCGCGCGCCGCCATCGCCACCGTCCGTCCGACCGATCGGCTGAGCCAAGCCGGGCTTGGGGTTGAGTCGTGGGTCGTGGGTCAACCCGATTTGAGTAGCTTATATATTTTTGAAAAAAATTTATTTGAATTTTTATTTAAATAAAATTTTTAAAATTCAAATTTAAAATTCGTTACCGTTAACCCAACGGGTCAAAAGCCCAACGGTTAAAATTCCAGAATGGAGCGCTCGCAAGGCGTTTGCTGAGCGCTTGAACGCCCCACTTCCAGTGTTGAGTGCTCGCAGGGCGCTCGCTGAGCACTTAACCGTCAGAGACTTTTCTGAACTCCAGAATAGGACGCTCGTAAAGCACTCGCGGAGAGCTCGAGCGCTGACAACGAACAGTTGCACCTTTCTGAACAGGCACAGTGACTTTTGCAAAAAGTCACATCAATGACTATAAAATCTCATTCCCATATACGAATTTGGCATTCTATTTCCTTCATACATTGCATACAAAGTGCGTGTTCTTGTTATAAGAGTCAGAGAGTACAAAAGCACTAACAGTTCGTCGTATCCGAAGATGACCCGAAGATTGGAATGCTTCTTATTCGAGTATAGATCGTTATATCTTGGGAGATTGATGTCCGTAAAGCCCATTAGCACCGTTGTGGGGGACGAATCTATTGTAAGAAAATAGCGTCTAACGCTAGCCTCGATCTTTTATAATTTTCGATTTTGCGACTGTTTGTAAGAATTTAATTTCAGTTCGTTATTTTCAATTTCTGTTTGTTTATAACAGTACAGTATTTGATTTATATTTTTTTACAAATCATTTTTTCCCAACAGTTCTTTGGTCCTTTTATTTTTTGCAAAGCATTTTTCTTTCTCCCTTTTTGTATGGGATTTTTCCTTTTTTTGGGTTACTCATTATAAATTTTACTTACCTATCAAAAAGGCCAAAATAATTCAACAAACCAATTTTTAGTTATTTTTATATTTAGTGGGTTTTTTTTCTTAAAAAAACTACTTTTCTAATTTCCCTCTCAAACTATCCCACTCACTCTCTCTCATAAAATAATTCCCTACTAGCTCTTGTAATGCTCCAAAAAAATCTAGATCATATATTCGTATGAATTCCACACCAAAAGTGTTGGGGTCGTAGCCCAGATTTATTTGGGCATTACAAAGGAGGGGATAGGAGAAAATTACTATTCTCTATTTTTCTTGTTAATTAATTGACCCAATTCACCTCAAATTCAAGATAAAGTTGGAGTTAGAGAAAAGCTTACTAGGATTTGAGGAAGTGAGAGCTGCCGTTTGTGAGAAATTGCAGTTCCACGGATTCCTGCCAGAAGTTTGATAGAGGAGATTCATTGCGAAAGCAGCGTGCGATGCCACAGTGTTAGGTTCAAAACAGGCACCACCAGGTTGAATTGAACTGCAGTCGATACCTTGGCCACAGGCGTAGTCTAGATTTGTCTGCAGCTGGGCATCAGAAACACCAGGCTTCGGAACACACCAGCCACCTTGTTTTGGCGACAGAGCTGCCCCCGCCGGAGTAGTCGGAGTGGTGGGCGTTGTAGGAGTAGTTGGCGCCGTTGTGGGAGTTGTAGGAGTTGTTGGCGCCGTTGTGGGAGTCTTGAAGCAGATCAAGAAAGTAAAAACAAAAATGTTATCCATCAATCATGCAAAGCTTGTAATGACAGAATGAAAAGTACCAAATAAAAAGAATGGCGCAATCACACAAAGACACAAAAATTTCACCTAAAACTAGGACTACTATTATGGAATTGTACCTATTTAACTATGAAAAAAGACAGTACAAAACTCTAACTAAAAAGCATGCAGAAAATATAAATACCCAAAACCTAGTTGAAAGGAACAAACATGAGAAAATAAAATCGAGATGGGTTGGGTCATGAGACGGGTCCAAACAAATTAGTCTCCACACATGTAACACAGCTGAAATGAATAACAAAAGAAATGTTGATTATGCATGCATATATACTTGACCATAAAGGCTTAAACATATGTACAATGAGACTCATGAGTCTCTATAAAGCCCAAACAATCCCGCTAATTTAAAACTATTTTTTTGGTGAAAACCATTGCAGAGATCACACATTAAAAAAAAAAAAACTATTTCACAATTTTAAACATCTAATTCTATACCAGAAAAAACATTTATTAGCCAAAATACTTTCATAAGTGTTCCTGAAAATGTTTTAGCTTCTCTTTAGGAGAAATTCATCTACCATACTATGAAAAATAGTAAGTCCTTGTTTCTTTAGAGGAAAAAAAAAGAAGAAAAAGAAAGTAATAAAAATCAAGTGACAATACAATGAATGTATATTCTTTGACAATTGACATCCCCAAAACTCAACCCCAATAAATGGAAACAAAGGGCCTTACAATCTTGTCATTATTCTCAAGTCTTAGATGTTAAAGCATCCAAAGCTTATCATTGAAATTATTTGATCAAATCAACAGAAACAATACAAAATTCCTAAGTGTTCACATGCAGCTTGACACTCTTGACCATGATTAATTATATAAGATTGTCCCCAACTACCACCACCATCCTAGCATAGTAGAAAGACACAAACCAAATTAAACTGTCTCGTGTCTCAATCAACTGGACTCCGCTCCATGAATCTTTACTTCCGTTTTGCTTTCTCGTCGACTTTGTGCTCAAATAAGTCCTAACGAAATAGATAAAAGTTAACATTTTGGAAAACCTTTAACAACTTCTCACCTGACTACTCTCGGAAAGACCAACATCATAAGTCATAGAGAGATCAGGCTTGAACAGTCCAAATGCCCGCTCCGAGCTGGGTCCAGGCTTCAAATCCTCATCATAAAGTGCAAAGAGATATGTATCCACTGACTTTCCAGGCATCAATGGGGTGCCAACCATTGATTTGAGGTGGTTAATCAAGTTCCCGTTATAGGCCCTTGCATTGTCAATGCTGGGGCCAACTTCATTGGGATCACCCTTATATGGCCACCCAGTCTCTGCAACCACAATCTCAATATCCTTGAATCCCATTGCACTCAAGGCGGAATGTACAGCATCAACCTGCACATCATAATTGTAAAACTCATGGACCAACCACAAAATTGCCCAATCAGCACAACAACAAAAAACACATGTTTGCCACTGTGAGAAGCCAAAATACTGTGACCAGTTGTGATTACAAGTGCTATTCACCTCAAAATTAACCACTCAATAAAAAATAAATATAAAATAAAGAGAGAGGTAATGTTGTACATCACCCAGACCGTAACGTAAGTGGAGAAGACAACATTCATTTTTTATTAACAATGTGATTTGTGATACACTTAATTATATATGATCAACTTGATTTTTGGATTTTTTGCATAGATGATTTACACAATAGGAACAATAATCTCATGCATTAATACCACCTTGTTAGAAGCTCATACACAGCAGCACATGCTACATATACAATGGTAAAAGGAAGATCACATGCAATCCTAGCTAATTAAAGTTGAAAAAGAATATTATAACGACGAAATACATTGCATATGAAGAAAAATTCCAAATATGTATAAATTATAAAAATGGCCAGCCTGTTACCAAGTTACCCCACATTACTGTAAGGATATGCTGCCAGGTGTCCCAACTCAAATATTATTGATTTATATATAGTGGGACCAATCCCTTTGTGTTAGTGTTTTCCAAACAACTATAGGGGTGTCAATTTTTGACTAATTTTGAGTAATGCTCCAAAAGCAAGTAATAATTTTCTGTTCAGAAGACACAAGCCATCAGTGCACTTGAATGTGTAATACCAACAGGCATGCAGCCTTACAAACACATTTCACATATAATAAGTCACTGGGGTTCACTATTACAAAAAGTGCAACTTCTATTTCATGGTTGGAACTATATTTAATATGGTTGAAGTTTCAGTCTACATCGAATTACAAACTGCAACCCAAATAGGATGCTCAAGATTCACAAATGGTGCCAAATGCAGCCCAAATGGATGCTCAAATCGGATTGTATGTGAGAGATTTTCAGGAATTTCATTGATGCATTAGTTTGCTAGTTAACATGCCACAAGAATTCTTATTCAAATTTTGACTCAATTTCTTCCAGAAGCAAATTATTAATCATCTGTTTCTCATGTTCCATGATTAGCTGGGACACTTCTAATCAAAAAGACATACCTTGAACCATGAATGAAGAAAGGCATGAGAGAAAAGCATATTAGCTAGGGATTGGACGTGTGATATTCTGTTCCTTTCTTTTTTCTTTTGATCTGTAGCAGAATCTTGCAACTCAAGATCATGGGTTTTGAGTCCTACCACAAGTACAATCCGTTTTACCAGCATACCAATGGTCCCAACTCCCAAGTGCTATTGATATTATGCTTACTCAGCCAAGGTCCAGAATACTAAAAATAATAATAAACAAATTTCACTATTATGTATATGGTAATACTATCTACACCCACGTTTGTGTAGTAAAATCTCCTTTTGAGTGAGTAAAATCTACAACAATTACAGTTTTTTTATTTTTTTGGCCGGCATCAACAAAAGAGCATGAAAAAGCATAAACAAAACATAAAACAGCTACAAGAAAACAATCAGATCTGATTAAACATATATTGTAACAACACTTAGGATAAAGTGACATATAAACCGCAACTGAATCTGTGGCTGTTGACCCATGTGGTCGGTTTTGATTGGTTGGTAGATGAAGCCCATAAAAAGGAACCAATCAAAATCAAACAGGTGAGTCACTTTCGGTGTGAATTTCAGCTAGAGCAGCAGTGCTCTTCATGATTAGGCCAAAGGCGTTAAACTCACCTGGGCATCAAACATGTTCATGTACTTGATACCAGTCCCTGAATCGACTCGTCCTGCATTGGGCTGGAAAAGACAAAATGCCAATGTTTCAGCCCTCGGGTCGCTTTGGTATGCAAAGAAAGGGTACGGGTTGATCATAAAAGGTGAACCAATGGATCTCTGAAATGCCAGCATTTTTGTCATTGTGTCACCAAAACTTGGGTTGAAACCGCCAGACGAGGGTGGGTCTGACTGAGATAGCACAGCCATGGAATGTACTGTTGAGACCTTGATCTTCCCTCCTAGGGATGCTGTGAGTCATTGTACATAGCAATATTAGGTTTAGAAAATTGGGATTCACCACACATTAGGAAAAGGAAAATGACTTACAAGTAAAATACTTATATGGAGAAGTTCATCTAGAATGATATGAGCCATATGACAGTAAAATTTTGGGAATTATGAGGAATAATAGTGGATATTTTGGCTTGAGATGAAAATACCACAAATGATGAATACATAGTATAATAGGTAACACAATTGCATCTAGGGCAAGAGATGTGAGTCCGAGTTTTATTGTGATCAGCGATCCTATATTGCATTATTAATTATGTTATGATTTATGATAATTTGTAGATACATTTTGCGATTTGAAAGCATCCAACCCAAAATCTATTGACAATGGATGAAAAAATCTCTAAATTATATGAATCAAACTTGAATGACTTAAAGAAATGATGCGAGATATGTCTCTAATACTCCATTGCACATGCAATTCAATTGTATATGAAGATGATAAAAAAATGAATGAAATGAATTAAACAAACTGATGTAGCGAAAACGTGTAGAATAAAAAAACGTGATAAGGATTTGAATTTGTTGATTCATAATAAATGCCGAAAACAAGAAATAAAGATAAAAACTTGAATTTGTTTATTCAAGAATGAATATCGAACACAAGAACTTTCTTCACCTATTGATTCACAAAAATACCGAAATTAAAGGCAAAGAGAATAACTCTCAATATATTATTATTCAATTAAAAATTGAATTACTCGAAGGCTTACAACTATTATTTATAACAAACGAAATCTTCTCCTAAGTAGAAAACATAAAGGAAAAAGGCAACACTTGCCGAGCAAGGAAAATAAGAGAAAAATCCGAAAAATACAAAAAATGGAAATGTTTGATTTAACCTCAAATCTGGAAATTATAATAAAAAATAAGATCGTAAGAAAAAAATCTAACCTAAAACGGATTTGTTAAGAATAAGTAACACATTAATTATTTCCTAAGCAAATTTGGAGATTTGAAGGCCTAAATGATGAAATTTGACCGAAAAGCAGTTTCAGTCATGGCGTAGCGATGAGTATCATTTGTTGGGCTATTTCCAACTGAACATGGACCTTTTGAGCCTAATTCGCCAACGCTAGGTGATACCTCTACTATCACTGTTGGGCCTTCCTATGACCAAAGGCCTTTATGAATGAAAGATCGATTATTTCTGCATTACAAACCCTTTGGAAAAAACTTGGCTCATTAAACCACACAACATGACTTTGATTACAATCATACCATTTTAGAATTGATAACCATCCAATCTAAAACCAATTACTAATAGGTAAAGAGGCCTCTGGAATATATAAACAAGGTTGGGTGGCTTAGAAAAGTGATATGCGACAAGCTTATAGAATGTAAAATTATGTATTAAAAGAAACAAGAATTGAGACTTATTTCGTTCGTGTCGAATCGTTCTCTTGATGTATTGAACTAAATCGTATCGAATCGTGAGACATGTATCATGAATCATACTATTCTTGCTTTCATTGATTCATCCCACCAATATGAATCGATTGCTAAATATATTGAACCGAATTGTACGATACATAACGTGAATTGTATGATTCTTATCATAGAGCTGACAAGTAATTTTAACTTAAATAAGTTTAGATAGTTGAGAATGTAAGTCAATATTAAATGTTGTACTGAACTACTAAAGAAGCTTTGTCCCAATTACTTGGGATTGTTGATATATAGATTCATCTCCTTCAACTAATTTTGTTTGCAATTATATTCTCAATCTAATTTAAATTATTCATGTACTTCCTTATCATCTCTACTACAGCTCTCTCCTCAGCGTTCAATTTCTTTTACCACCTTCATGAAAACTAAATAACTCCTCCTCCTTACAAGCAAAACTATATTCTGCCTAGACCTAAATTAGTATCTTAAAAATGCATCATATCTATTGGTCTATTCACTAACTTTCACATAGTTGCAATTGACAGTAAAGTCATTCGGATGATACAAAGTACACCTATCCCATTAATTAACTAATATAAAGATTAATCATACACCCACACATACTCACACATACAAAAGTTCATAAAAGTACTTGCGTGAATAGTAAATTATCCTAACTAATTAAGTTGTAATGCCAAACTAGTATTTTAATCTAACCGGGATAAAGCCTCCATAGTTGGATTACTTTCACAATAACCTCAATCTCTTTTATTATAGTACAAGCATGTATATGCACATGATACGTGTGTATATGTGAGTATACACACGTGAGTACAAGCATGTATGTGAGTATATTTATGTGCAAATGTAATACAAGATGTCAAGAGCAATACTCGAATTTGAAGATTAGAGTCTACGAACCTGCATTGAGTGCATTTTGGAGATTTTGCATGGCCGGCAAGATTGCCGAGATGAGGTTGTGATCGCCAGAGGTCATGACCTCGTTACCGGCCGTGACGACGATGATGTTGCTGGCCGGATAGTACGTCAATACGTTAGCGTTGATCCACTGACCAGCGAAATTCGGATCGGAAGCCAGGGACGGGATGTCGCCGTTACCGGCGCCGACGACTATTCCGAGACCTGTGTTTGCCAGCGCCTTGATTATTGCCGGATCGGCGCCGTACAGCCTGACTTTCTCGATGGTAGTCGACTGAAGAAGCTTCGCCGTAGCCGCCGCCGGCGGTAGGTTGTCGGCCACTTGCCCGTAGTTGACGCCGATGAACGACTGCGCGTCTGCAAAGGAATGACAAATCACCGGAGTAAGATGGCTAAGCCTGAGTTGACTGAGTTGACTCATCTTGACTTGGCATATTTTACTAAAATCTCAGGGCATGAGAAATAAAAGACGTCCTTCTCAAAGTTCAATATACAACTGAGGAGGACATCTTTTCCGGCATGATGCCTTGCAGGCACTAAAGCTTGATTTGGTACAATCAATCAGCGACGGTTCACACTGAGACTGAGTGAACTTCGATTCAACAAAAATTAGGCAAAGTCACATAAAAAACACACAAATTCGAGTGAGAAACAAAAATTTTCCGGTGACAAAAAAATCGATTTCAAAGTTCAGTATACAACAGAGGACGACATCTTTTCCGGCGTGATGCCTTGATTGAAGTCAGTAAAGCTCGCATTGGAAAAATCAATCATCGACTGCTCACACTGAGACCGAGTGAACTTCGATTCAAAGACAATTAGGGACAGACTCACAAAACACAATGCAAACACAAATTCATTCAAGTGAGAAACAAAAATTTTCCGGTGAAAGAAAACCGAAATCCGGAGAAAATTGGAACCAGAACTCTCTGAGGAAGAAATCAAACAGAAAATACACGAAAACAGAAACGAGAATAGAAAACTTACTTGCGAAGTAAAAGGAGTGGAGAGATATGGCGAGAAAGATGAAGATTGTAGACTTTACGATGATGGCCATTGCCGAAGAGCTCCAAGTTCTGATTATCTCACCGCCGTAGTGATTGATACGAACGATAAGGAACGGACAACGGAGGGAGGAACACCGACTGAGACGAACGGAAGGTGGAACACTGATCGTGTCCCTGGGAAAAAGAATACTTCGGTTTAAGAGGAAACCCAACGAAAAGAAAAGAAGTAATACCTTTTCAGTAATTTGAAGAAGGAAAAAGCCAAATAGTGTTCCATGAGAATTGAATAATACATATATGGGAAAGCTAAACCTCCCGCAAAATTTTACCGAAACATTTGACCGAATTTGAGTTTAAATATTTTTACGGTATGTTTAAAATTAAAAAGATTTTATATATTATATTTTTTTAATGTATTATTATAATAAAATTGTTTATTTTGTAGTATTTATTAATTTTATTACTAACGTAAAAAATTAAATTAATTGAATATTTTTAACTACATGATTTAATTATTTTTGTTTATTATTACTTTTTGTAAAATTAT
>JAOTRH010188816.1:0-11707 GCA_034768845.1 Heliamphora exappendiculata
TCAAGACACGAATTCTGTTAATAATTAATATTCACCAATATCGCTATCCAACTCATCGGAACTATTGACTCATAAAAGATCGCACCCTCTAATGAATCAAAATAACGAATATTAAATATACACAAATAATAATTATTTCATAATTAGAGTATAAGTACTCGTAATAACCTTAGGGTATGAATTAATTTATATAGTCAGTAAAAAATCAATTATTCCAATTTGGTCTTGTTCAATACACATAAAGTATACTAGTACAGAGAGTCGAAACAATAGACGATACTATTATCTGTTTTCTGTAACCAAGACATGCCTACTAAAACTCTGTGCTATAGTCGTATCTATTGGTTTGTCCAATTTCATCTAAACTGTTAACAAAAACTTGTATTCTACAAGAACCTATAATCTGATCTTTTATGTGTAAGTCGTACTTTACACACCAGATTAAATATTATATAGAATAAATGACAACCATACATAATATTAAAAAAATGATATTACATTCATTACTCAATAAGATTCTCATGAAATGAAAAAATAATTTTATTTAAAATAAAATTAAATACTAAAATCAAATAAAATTCATAATTTTTAGTATACAACCCTGACAAATTTATTCCATGAGTAGTTGATTACGTTGTATAATTATTTTCTATATTGGTGATATGTATTGTGTATTTATACATGGGTTGCTATTATTATGATTGTATACTAAAAATAATAATTTTAGTTTTAGTATTTTATTTTATTTTATTAATAAAATTAATTTTTTTATTTTATAAGAATCTTAATGAGCAATGTATATATTTCATTATTTATTAATGTGGTGCATAGATATTTTTTATTTTATATAGTATTTAATTTTAGGTGTAGAGTTCGATTTACACACGAAATACCAGATTATAAGTTCTTGTAGAATATAAGTTTTTTATCATAGTCATAGATGGAATCGGACAAACCATCGGTACAACTGTAGCATGATACTTAGTACATCTGTCACGATTACGGAGAATGGTAATCTTTTGACAATTATTCCGACTAATTATGCTAGTACACTTTGTATGTATTGAACATGACCAAGTTAGGGTAATTAATTTTATAATTACTATATAAATTAATTCACACCACATAGTTATTACGAGTGTTTAAACTCTTTATTCTGAAATAAATATTATTTACATATATTTAATATTTGTTATTTTGATTATTAAAGAATGTGATCTTTTATGGGTCTATAATCCCGGTGAGTTGGATAACGATAATAATTATATGGTGAATATTAATTATTGAAAGAATTTACGTCCCAAAAAATCGAAATTGATGATACCCCCTTAAGGAGTGATTGTGAGAATAAATATTTAATAACAGGAGCTCAAATACTTCGATTTTGAGAATAAGGATGGGAGTGCAATTATAATTTTTTAGTGGAATAAATTATAATTTATGTTTTTATGAAATTACTTCTGGGTTAAGGTATGATTTCATAATTACATTAACCGCTCATGTCTCATTTACTCCACAAGTGTGAGACCCTAACCCGTATTCTTTTTCGGCGTTTCTAGATGCGCGTTACGTGTTTTCGTTTGAACATATTTTTATTATTTTTTATGCTTGATCGGGCTTATATATGCATGCGGGGTAGGTTCTTGGAGCCGAGGGCCGTTGTAGTGCTAATTTTGAAAAGTTTCAAAAAAAAGATATTTTGGAGGCCTATAAATATTTATAGCTAAATATTTTTAAAAGATATTTTTTTTTCAAAACTTCTCCAACAAGCTTCTGATTTTCTCTCTGCCTTCTCTCTAAGTTCTTGGGGGCCCGGGGCTCAATTTTCAACGATCCAATAGCGGATTCCTACTATTGATACGGTGGGCTATGCGTTCATCCAGACGAATTTCTATTTTGACAAGGCTTGGTTTTCTACGTAGATCGAGACGTTGAGTTTTTAACTCACCGAGATAAGATTCTAGACCCTACTGCTGTATAAGGGTACTACGTGTAATCATATGTGTTTTTTACAGTTAGATTGCTGTAGATCTGAGTTTGTATCAAGTTGGATTTTTAGGTAAAAATTTGATTTTTTGTCGATTTCGGTGGATGGAATCCGGTGTCGGGAGTTTCTCTCGTGGTCTTAGTGTTAGGCCTAGGCGTGTGGATTTTTTAAGGTGTTGAATTAGTGTTTGGAGGCTTCGATTAGAGATTTGGAGGGCCAAACCTATACCTCAAAAATGGTTTTCGCTTGAGTTCGGCCGACTGGATCGTGAGGTTCAGTTGACTAAATCTGGGTTCTTGAGTTCGGTCGACTGGACCGTAGGGTTTGGTTGACTAGACAGTGTGTTTGGGCATTTTTAGCCTTTTTCAGTGTGTTATTCAGTCAACTGGGGGTTGGGGTTTCGTCGACTGAACCTGGGCAGTGTTGTGTTTCTGATTTTGGTTGGTTTCTTGATTTTTAAATGGTTTCTTACGGTATTCAGTTGATTGATTATGGGGTTAGTCAATTGAAATACTGTTGGATGCCTTTTGGGGTTCGGTTAGTTGTGCGGGTGGGTTCGGGTATCGTGTTATGATCCCAGGTGTTGTGTAGGTGGCGTCCTCAGGGGTGGCATGCATGGTTAGATGCGGGTTATTGGGGCATGGTTATGTGCGTGGTGCTTATGCATCGTTGATTCTGGGGGGTGTTAGGGCCCGTGGCACCTTTAGAGAAAAGATGGTGTTAGTAACCTCATGGTTTGAGGGGTTTGGTGTAGCCTTCCAGTTAGGCTTGTTTGTGTGGGTTGCCTGTTGTTCTTGCAAGTGGATGTCGGGTTTTGTGGCGGGTGATGTCATGATTTGAGATTATATGGTTATGTGCGCTTGTAGTTATCTTTATATTCATTTATAACTGTAGTTTATTATACATGGATCATGTAAGTGGATTACATATTTTGGTATCATTACGTGTACCGTAGTTGCATGCTTTAGAACTCTGAAGTTTTATACGCATGGTTATGTGAAATATGAGGAACGGATGCATATGATGCATGTTACATGAGTTGCAAGTATTATATGAGTCGCGTGTGTAGCATGTGACGTGGTTTGTGAAACGTAGTGATAGTACGTGGCTCTATGCATTTAAACCCTGGTTTAGTATGCATGTGGTGATTCGGTGTTATCCCGTAATGTTCAGTTTTATCCGATAATATGCGATTTTATCCTGTGCTGTGCGGTTTCATCCCGCGGTATGCGGTCTTATCTCGTGGTTTATGGTTTTATCCCGTGGTATAATCCGTGGTCGGCGGTTTCATCCCGTCGCTTACGATAAAGTTTGCGATTTTATCCCGTGGTTTGGTATGCAATTTTATCCCGTGGTTTGATCTATGGTTTTACCCCATAGTATATAGTTTTATCCCGGGAATGTATGTTTATGTACGGATCTTTATCTCAGTGTTAGGACTATGGTTGCGGCGTGTGAGGGCCGATTGTTAGATATGTGGTTATGGCATGTGAGGGTCGGTTGTATATATCATGGATTGCATGAACTACATTGTGGGACGGATAAACTAATTTTTAAAATATTTTTAAGAGTTGTGTGAATCGCGATCTAAAAATCCTTTTCAACTATTTTTAAGATCCTATGAGTGAGTCAAAAGATAGTTTGTATCCTCGCTTTCCCATTTCTCGCTTTCACCCCGTCAAAGTTTAACCTCTACGTTGGAAATGGAGATCCATTTGCACATGTCTCGCATTATAGATAGATGATGTCACTATGGAGTGATAATGACCCACTGATGTGCAAGATGTTCCCGTTAAGTTTGGGGAATATGGACTAAGATGGTTCGATAAGCTCTCATGAGGATCAATACTAAGTCTAAGGAAGCCACCCGAGGCATTCACTATGCGGTTTGTCAATAATAGTAACAAACCAAAAGAAATGGATTCTCTCATGGCTCTGTGTAAGGGATTAGATGAACCACTCTGGTAATACATAGGAAGATGTTAAGAAACTTACAATGAATTAGATAACTGTGGCGTCGAAGCCGTGGTGTCTTTTAAAAATGGATTGTCGACTGTGTCGATCACTAACAAAAAGACTGGCAGATGACATTACGGAGCTAATGATGAGAATAAAACAATATGTTCAACTAGAAGTGGATCTCGATCATGAACAGAAGAAGAACCTGACCAACCTAACAAGGAAGGAGTTAAAGAAAAGGCGATGTTCTGAACTAGAATAGCAAGAGAAAAAATAGTTCGAAGTAGTCTACACAGTGATCAAGATCCTAATCTTCAAAAATGTTGCCACAAATTCAAGACAAGCCCTATTTTACGTGGCCGCCAAAGATGATGGACGATCCGACAAAGAGAAGCCAAAAGTTGAGGTGCATCTGTCATTAGGATATGAGGCATACGACATAAAGCTGTAAGGCATTCAAAAGGCATCTAGAAGACCTAGTGGCTGTAAGACATCTTAAAGAATACATAAACGAGGAGAAAACCAAGGTCGAGCAAGTGGAGGAAACCAAAAAAATTCTGCCGAGACCCCAAAAAGACAAGCCCCCATGGGGGAAATTAAGGTGATTCATGGCATGATAGCGAAAGAAACGGTAAATAGCTTGAGGAGACAACTCCAAAAGGCAACTCATCTCCATGAAGTAATGTAGATAAATCAAAACAAAAGGGCAAAAGTGAGCAAAGCGACAACTCAAGTCATAATGTTTTCATAAGAGGATCTTGTCTAGTTAAAACAACTACACAATGACACATTAGTAATAACTCTACAAATAAATGGATATAATGTTCGGAGGGTCGTGGTAGATTTAGGAAGTTCAACTAAAATAATGTACTATGGTGCTTTTACACAGCTTTGACTAGATTGATTAGGTATTGGTCCGGTCAAAAATGTCATTGATGGGGTTCAACGCAAGCCAATTTGGCTACTAGGTGTACTGAGCATCCCAGTAAAAATACGGACTGTATGCATTGATGTTGAGTTCTACGTGGTGGAAGTTTCATTGCCCATAATGCGATCGTGGGAAGAAGTTGGATGCATGCATCAAGTGCATTACCATCGACCTATCATCAAGTGGTGCGATTTTCAACGGAGTAAGGGATAAAGGAAGTCTATGGCAACTAAGTGGAAGTAAAGGAGTGCCTATTTGCCGCCATGGTAGGAAAAACCGAACAAGTTGAGGTTAAAATGATCGATGCTGAACAACCCATTTTAGAGGACATTGGAAATTCGATCACAGCCAAGGTTGTGGAAGAATTAAAGACAGTTCAGACGGGAGAGGATTCAAACAGATTTTTCTTACTTGGGGCTAGGTTACATAAAAATCAACATTAACAGTTCAAAGAATTTTAGATGACATTAATAGAGGTATTTTCCTGTACCCCGTATGAGATACTAGGGGTGGATCAAAACAACATATGCCACGAGTTCAACGTAAATCTAGGAAGCAAGCTTGTTACACAATGATCCAAGTGTTTAGCCCCAAAGCATGTTGCCCCAGCAAATAAGGAAGTTGATATGCTATTAGAAGTAAGAGCGGTAAATGAGGTTCAATATTCGACTTGGCTATCCGACACCATCGTGGTTAAGAAGAAAAATGGGAAATGGCAAGTTTGCATCAATTTCATGAACCTTAATAAGGGATGACCAAAAGATAGCTTTCCATTGTCAAAGATTAATGAGTTGGACACGCTAGAGTGAGCTTTTTAGACTCCTACCGTAGGTATCATCAAACCGCACTGTTTGACCCATATTAGGATAAGATGGCATTCATTACGTCACTGCTATAAAGTAATGCCGTCTAGCTTGAAAAATGTAGGAGTAACATATTAGTGAATGGTGACAAAAATGTTCAAATCAATCTTGGGGCGAATCATAGAGGCTTACATGGATGATACGATAGTAAAAAGTGTTCAGGGGGATGTTCATTTGGGATATATGCAAGATGTTTTTGAAATCCTAAGGAAGCATAAGCTATGTTTGAATGCCTCAAAGTGTGCCTTTAAGGTAGAATCTAGGAAGTTTTTACACTTTCTCGTGACACAACAGGGGATTGAAGCAAGCCCAAACAAATTACGGTAATTCAATAACTCGATACTCCACGAATGTCAAAGAATGTGCAGAAGTTGGCCAAAATGGCGGCAACATTAAATCATTTTATTAGCTATTCTTCAGATAAGTGCCGCCCATTCTTCCTATTGTTTTGAAATGGTAGCGAGTTCCAATGGGATGACAATTGTAGTCAAGCTCTGGCAGAACTTAAGAGGAACTTGATGCCACCCCCACTCTTAAACAACACGATAGGGGGAGTCATTACGCTGTTAGTGCGGTTCTAGTCCAGCAGGAAGGTAAGGAACAACAACCAGTGTATTATGTTAGTAAGTTATTACTTGATGCGGAAATCAAGTATCTTCCTCTTGAAAAGTTAGCCTTCATTTTGGTCATAGCATCCAAAAAACTTGCACACTATTTTTAACTGCACACTATCATTGTCCGGACTCCATTTAACTTTAGAAGCTTTTTGAAGAAAGGTCGATTTGTCCGTTAGGATATCGCAATGGGGTGTGGAACTTGGGGAATTCGACATAAAATTTTAACTTAGAACCGCAATCAAAGCACAGGTCTTAGCAAATTTTGTGGTTGAATTTTTTTCTCAAATCAGGCATCCCAAAGGAAGGATTTCATATCCCAAGCAAGTGAGCATTGAACTCGGGGGAAAACTAGTTTGGAGTCATGGAAGGAAACACACGAGGTTGTATGGAAGATGTATGTTGATGAAGCATCCAACGCATGAGGATCTAAGGCGGGAGTTGTACTGGTATCACCAGAGGGCGTCGTCCACAAGCAAGCAATTAAGTTGGGTTTCAAGGCTTCCAATAATGAAGTTGAGTATGAAGCTGTCTTGACAGGATTTAAGGTTGCAACCTTCCTTGCAGTGGAGGATACAAAGAGAATATGAATGATTTCAAAGCCATATAAATATAACGTCTCTTATAGCGACTGACTTTGCTATCAAAGTGTTATTTCCAGCCAGTATGGCCGAGCAGCACTAACGATTGTTATTATCTTTTAAGGTCGAAAAAGATCTTGACGAGATTATATCTTACATAACCGAAACTTTATACCTTCTCATTAAACCTATGTCCTTATGAATATGAAGTAGGATATGGGGGCAAGATATGAGGGCGAAACTGAATATCCTATGGAACATGGGTGTTTTTTCTTGTTCCCTACCTTTCCTTATTCCTTGTTTGATTTGTAATATTTTTATATCAAATGGGCAACTATAATATTTTATATCCTCAAAAATGGAGGAAATGTAATATCACCTAGCCCATGTATTAGATATCCCTCACAATTTGATATGCCCCTTTCCTTTATTTAATGGTCAATATTAATTCCCTTCTTTTAACCAATGTTGTGTCATGCCCTAAAGAAACATAATATATATGTAATTGCAGTATGCGTGTTTATATACAGTGTATTTGTGCATATATATATAATCTCACATAGTGTGTGTGTGCATATATATGATTTTACATATTCTCTTAAGTAATATATATTTCATCATACATTCCATAGTATTATATATATCCTTCTATATCTACAGACAAACAAACAGACTTTAAGAAAGATCACTGCATTTTATTATATTTTTTAAACAAAAAAGCACACCTCATGTTCCACTGACTCAGATTAAGTGTTCGTTTGGCAGCTTGGCTATAAGCTAGTTTTTTCACTTTAAGTCATTTTAAGTAAAAAAATTAAAATATTCGTTTAGTTAAAAAATTAATAACTTTTAAGTTATCAAAAAAATCAAAAAAACTGAATATAAAATTTCAAGTCTATTTTTATATGTAAAAAAAGCTAAAAAAAAAAAGTCAAAAAAATCAAAAATACCAAAAAAAATAAAATTAAAAATTATTATAAAAAAATCAAAAAAATAAAGAATTTAATTTTTTTTTTAATTTTTAAAAATTTAAGCCAAAAACTAAAAAAATCTGGTTTTAAGCTAGTAGCGGAACGAAGGCTAAACATGCCTAATTACGCTCGCTGACGCGTCCCTTTCCAGAGTTTCAGGTTCTTAATTAGATCACTGTGCTCTCTCTCTCTCTCATCGTTCAAGGGTTTGGAGGTCTGGAATCTCTCCCCCGCTAATTCACTCCCTCGACATCGAACAATTTCAATTTCGGGCCTCGTTCTCCCTCTTCGATTAGCTCTAAAGAGGGATTTTTCTAGATACTGATCTGTATTACCTCTAACCGGATTGGGGATTTGGGGGCATTGGTGCGGCCAATTCGAATGAGAAAGAAGAAACGTGTTCAGGATCTGAAGGTTGTGTTTGATTTTCGTTTTGTTCGAATGAGAGATTGATTTGTTTTGGTTTTTGTGGCGATGGACACGGATTTCAATGGGGACGTGGCGTGTCTCGACGCCGAGTTGTTGCAGCTTCTGGAGGTATCTCCTTTGGCCCTTAAGTCGAACCCTCATGTCATCGAGAATCTATTTGACCAGTGGCTTTCGCTTCCCGAGACGGCTTCGCTGGTAATTTCCCTTTTCTGTCATTCGAGCAATTTGAATTATTTGTTGATAAGGATGCATCTTTCGAGGAATTGAATTGAATTACTATATTGTGTTGCAGTACGCTTGGTATTCTATTTGTTGGGTTGTTGTGTTTGCTAATGTCATTATCCGTTGTGCATTGTTATTCATAAAGTAATTCAACAATATTACTGTAGATTGTTGTTGTTGGTGTTTTTTTTTTTTTTGATAACCGGGTCTTTGGGCTAGTTTGCGCTCACCTCAACTAGTCCTGGGGTGCTAAAATTAACTGTTGGGCAATTCTTCAGAGGCCGTAAGGAGATTGGAACTTGTGACCACTTGGTAGCAAACTTTAGGCCGTACCAGCCGAAGATGTTATATATCTTTATTTGATTCAAAGGAAATGTCAATTTCTCTCCATCCCTTAATAGCAAAAAGAAAAAAAATGGAAATGGTAAAAGGAAAACCTGTGTCGCTGCAATGGTATGCTGACTGGTAGCTGTACTGCAATTAAATTGCATGTTTATGCATATTTTAAATATTCTAAATTCTTATGTTGGTCTAGCATATAGTTTTTGTGGCTGCTTTAAGAGGGTTGAGTTCTCCTACCATGTTCCAGTTGTTTAAAGAGTCTGATTGAGTGTGACATGCTTTTTTTAATTTTTTTAATTTTCTTAATAAGGCTGTGGTTTGATCATTGATTTTTGAAGGGATTTATCAAGGATAAGGAAAATGATTGGGAAAGAAAGATATAATTATTATTTTTACTTCGTCTTTTTTAAAAAACGTAAAATATTTTCCTTTCCCTCCATAAACCCCTAATCGAATTCTCGATCCAAACACATGCTAAGTGAAATTATCCATTGAAAGAGAAAAGGTCGAATATTAGGGAAGGAAGACAAAGAATGTATAAGCTTGTTAAAACGAATTATAATAAAGAAAAATAAGGAAGCAAAAGAAACCCATTATCTTGATCTAGGTAGGCCGATACATTTATTTACAACATGGCAGAGAAGATGTGTTTGCCAAAGCTCATAGTTTCTGAACAAGGAGATGTTCTAGTCACCTTTACACAAATGTAATGGAAATGATGACGACAGTGGGTATTTTTATATCCCAACTTATGAGAAGAATCATACCTCTCCTTACTTATCAACTAGTTTGTTTAAGGCCTCTCCTAAGCGTCTCAGCACGATGATTGGAACAAAACAAATATAGTTGAGTGTAATTTAAACAAAACAATTAGGCTCCGTTTGGTAACGTTTATATTTTCTGTTTTCTGTTTTTGTTTTTAAATTTTTTGTAAACTGTAAACAAAAACATGTTTGGTATTTTTTTTTGTTTTCAAAAAATTGTAAACAGTTTTCTAAATTTACAAAATTTTTATAAACAGAAAAAATATATTTTCATTTGTTTTGTAAATACGTTTTGATTTTGTCTTTTTTTTTCATTACCTCCGACTATTACATCCGGCCACCACCTCCGACCATCGTCTCGGCTTTTAACCACTACATTTGACCACATTTGACCACCATTACTATTTCTTACTATCTTTCCGGCTAACACTTTCAATCACCATCTCCAACTACTACCTCCGACCATCATCGCTACATCTTGCTATCATTACCGGTTAACACTTTTGATCACCACCATCTGGCCACCACCGTTGACCACCCACTCTGATCACCGCCTCCGACCACCACTTTCGATTACCATCTCTACCTCTTGCTATCATCATCAGATAACACTCCGACCACCATCTCCGACCATTTTATTCATCCGCAATCTCCAATTAACATTTTTCAAACACTTATGTGCCAAACATGTTTTTAGTTTTATTTCTTTATAAAAATAAACAAAAACATGTTTTTTATTTTTTGTAAACAAAAAATAAAAAACTATAAACGTTACCAAACAGGGCCTTAGTTACTGCCGTTGTTATTTGGATTTTAGTACAGTTGTTAGACTGGACACGTGTTTAGAGATCGGATTCACTAGTCCTCCTAACTATAGGATATCGGAATTTGACGGAAAAAAATGGATATAGTTACAGTAATATGACAAGCGTAATGCATTACTTTTATGATTATATTTATAGATATGTATAAGCACTAGATATGACTTGTTCCTTAAGGCACTATCAACACAACTCAACTCCAATTAAAATAATATTTTATAGATATGTAGAAGTGATTTCTATTAAGAACAAATGAGTCTATTACCCACTAACAAATCCATCCCACTTGTAGTTGTTGTTGGAGGTGCGTAAAAAAGGTTTCTTATTCTCTATTCAAGATTTTGGTCATATGGCTTTTTTTTCACCATTTCATTTGTTTTTCTACTCTTTTGCTCTCGAATAGCTATCCTCTCTCTATTTTTACTTTATGAAAACCTAATGTTGTTGTAGAGACCAATAAATGAAGAAAATGAGCATCTCTCTATGTCTCTTTGAAATCCACTAACCCAATACCCACGAAATCAATGGCAAAAACCACTTGCCCACAAAAGCTAGAGTATGGAAGACTCATGTTGGCGAGATATGAAATATCTATCTGCAATTATTGAGTAATGATAGACTCAATGCTTATCATATTATTCTTTTGGAAGCTTCATACACATATACATCTCTATATATATATGTAGAGAGAGAGACAGAGAGAGAGAGATGATAGATGTAAAGCCCATCTTCTCTCCACTTCTAACAGGGCGGTTATAAAGTAGCTGTCAGAAAAGTTACCATAGCTGACATGAATACAAATAGGAATTTAAATTTGCAATCTCAGTTGAAAGATGGTGAATCTATTAATGTACTAATCACCGAAAACTCAACACAAACGCAATTAACAACTATCATTATTAACAGATTCACCAGTTTGTGCATCTATGCTATTACTGCTGATTTAAAAATTCAGCCCAATATTTTGCATTCAAGACCAATATTTGCTTCTCAAAGCCTTTAAAGGAATATACAATAGAGCTTTAAATCGATATGCATTCGAACTGATAAACACCAAAATGTTAGAGCACCTCCTAGCTAACGCTGTTGATGCCCAAATAGACACCAGCCCAGCTCGCGTAGACGTCATCGCTACCCACCCCCTCCCCACCCACCTTATGATTTTTCCAAAAAAATGTTTGAAAAGGTAAAAATTTGACAAAATTTCTAGCTATGGAAAACTTGAC
>JAOTRH010188827.1:0-11707 GCA_034768845.1 Heliamphora exappendiculata
TATATAGTTAAGTGTGCTGCAGTCAAATCACAATAATGGAGCCCCATCTGTTAGTTTCTACTGTTTTCCTTCATTGTCCTACTTTAATTTCTACTGCTTTCCTTCATTTTCTTGCTTTTTAGTTTCAACAGTTATCCTCAGCAGAGAGAGATGGCTATTTTGAGTATGCTTCTCTTTCATGAGTCATTTTGCTACAATATGAAATAATGAGATCACTATTTTACTAAATGTTGCGAGAGAAAAAAAATAGTAGTGATATTGACCCACAGGAAACTCCACGAAATCTTAGAATAGCACAAGTTAATTTAAAGAAAGCCAAAGCAAGAAACAACTAGCTTTTCCAAGCAATCAAGTCGGTTTTCTCTTCTAAAAAGTTAAATTACAAAGGAAAAATAATCCAAGCACTCAATATCTACAAAGGTTTATTTAAGAAAACCGGAGACGATATATCATTTTTATAAAATGATTAACAAAATCTAGATGCAGTAAAGTAAAAAACTTCACGAAGCAAATTAGTTCCAATGTTTAGTTGATTGGAATGGACAGTAGAATAGAATGATGATTCCGTTGGAATACCCACTCTAGTGTTTGATTAGTCAAAAAATGATGCAATGTTAATTCTAAAAGTAATCATCGTTCCTTAATTTAATGGAATGCGCGTTCCAACGCAGATTCCAAAGAATCAACATACCAAACACTGCCTAAAGCTTAGGGGATGTCTATAAACTCATTATAAACACCAAAAGCAAAACCAGATAGAAGAAGGCAATGCACAGTAACAACAGAAAATAAGGAAAATTTACTATACATACAGCAACAATACTGACATAAAACCTCAACCAAAATGTCGCCGGCCGTCACAACACCAGGCACCACCACGGCCAGCCACTCATTAAGGAGGACATGTTTAAGGCAATGTTGATGACCAGAGAAAAACCAACTATTACATCCACTCTAACCAGAGTTTTTATTCTGGTGCTTTGCACATAAGTTACTAAAATTACTTCAAGCTAAAATTAAGCGCATCCAATCCACTAAAATACTCAGGATGATCCAATCAAAGTGCAAGTGATCTCACCTCATCTGCTTTCCAGATCCCTTCTTCATACTTGTACCACCTCATAAGCCCTTCGTCGTTTCTAGTCCGCTGGCACATAATGCAGGAATCATCCATGCATGTCAAAAATTCACGTAAACGAGAAGCCTTCTCGAGAATTGATTTATCAAGCTCCTTGAGCACTTTTCTCGATCCAGGAGGTGGAAGGACTTCGACAAGGAGACAATGGGATATGTTTAGCACCTCTAAGTTTGGTAATTCATCCAAGATAATGATCAGGGCATCCTTCCAGATTGTTGAGCACCGGAGGCTTAAAACCTTTAAGGTTGGAAGACATGCGGCTAATGTTGATGCAAAGGAGACGTCACAAGGGCCCATGATCTTGAGTTCAGCAAAGTTTTTGCACTTCCTAGCAATTTCTTCCATTAGGTAAGGGGGATTTGCTATGCTCGGCATTGTCAGCGACTCAAGATCTTCCCACATTTGGATAGCGTTGCGTATTCCAGTCTTTTTTATTCGATTCCAAGCTGGCATAACAAGTCTTTTTAGCCGTGGACACCTGCAACAGAGGAGTTAGTCCGCCAATTCTCATTAGACCATCAAATTTGCAAGTTCAGAAAAATAAACAGTGTAATAAACATCTGTGAGATGCACAATTATGTTTAAAATGACAGTGTATTCTGCACGACCTTCTCTTTTTTATTTTCTGATAAGTGCGAATTTTGTTTCCAAAAAAAAAACAGAATATTACAATAAAGCTCAAGAGGGCCCACGCTATCAAAGAGAGATATCAAGAGGGCACACCCAGCAAAACATAGCTCTGCACAATACTCTGGGGTCTTTGTTGTAATTGAAATTATGAACTTATAGATTGTAGCTAAAAATACGTGATTATGGCTTTAATTAGAAGTTGCGAATGTTTGTTAAGGTTGAAAACTTACAGCTTCAAATAGTAAAATTGGTGCTTGATGATTTAGAATTAAAAGTTATAAGCAAAAAGCTATATTTAAGCACTAACAAGCAACCCTCTGAAAGTGTAAATTTACTTTTTAAAGAAAAAGGATCTAAACAAGTTTTTATTCCTTTCCCATTTGTTATTCTTATTATATTGTTTAGCTGGTTTAAGCTGCCAATGCCATGGGGGCCGTCGATGTGCTAAAATATTATTGTCGTGATAAAGGGATCCCAATGCTAATTGCACTCATCCCTACAGTGTTGTCCAATGGATAACATGTCAATACAAGTATACAACTGGTAGTAGATAAGATTTAATGTTTCTTTAGGATGGAGAGCAAGGAAACTCAAGGCAATGCTTATCGATGCAAAACAAATGCCATGTATTCTTGCCTTGAAAATTTTGGCAGCTTCAATTCCAACTGAAAAATGCACAGAATAAATGCAAATTGTACTTGCACTGTACTTGTACTGTACTTATTCTATGTAATGACCTCGATGAATGTCAGGAAATCTTCTCAACTATAACCACGTGTATTCCCAATCAAACAAATGATAGGTTGAACTCCGTACTTATTATGAGTAGCACAACCCATCCCCAAAGCCTCCCTGCCCTCCTCAATGCTAATACTTTAAATAGCAATATATCTAATTTGACCTTTGCGAGATAAGAGATTGGTCTCAGCCCTAAAAAGGGTGAGAGATATCTTGAACCTAAATAGAAATCTGTTATACAGTTGGAGACACTGAGAACTAAATTTATGTGTGTGCACATACACGTGGAGTTGAAGTTCAAAATTTATGATTTAAGACTTAAAGAAAAGAAGAAGAAAGAGAGAAAGAATAAAAGAAAAATAGGTTGAGGGTTTTCTAATTTGTCCTTTTTACCTCTAAATATTTATATTAAATAATAAAAAGTATAAATTACAATGAAACTCTTGACACATAAACTACAAAGGTAAAAATAATAAAATAACAATAAAATAACTATTCTAACACTCCCTCTCAAGTTGGAGTATAGAGATCAAACATGGTCAGCTTGACGAATAAATGCTGAAAAGAGGAATGAGGTAAAGGCTTTGTGAAAATATCGCTCAATTGATTTTCCGAGCGAACGTACGGAGAAATAATGTGCTTCCGTAACAACAAATCATGAATGAAGTGACAATCGACCTCAATATGCTTAATTCGCTCACGAAAGGCGGTGTTATTAGCAATGAAAATAGAAGTCTGATTATCGCAATACATCGATATCGATGAAGAAACAGGAACGCCAAAGTTCACAAGAAAAGAGCGGACTCATAGAAGTTCATAAACAGTATGCGCTATAGCACGATTCTTGGTTTCGGCACTAGAACGAGCAATAACCACCTGTTTTTTTACTATGCCAAGTAACAAGGTTACTTCTAACAAAGGTGCAATAGCAGAAGTAGACCGGTGATCAGAGTGACTGCCAGCCCAATCTGCATCACTAAAGCCAACCACAGACAAGGATCGAGAAGACCGATAGAGCAGACCGCGACCGGTCCACTTTTCAAGTAGCGCACAATCCGATAAGCAGCTTCAAAGTAAGGTTGATGAGGAGCATGCATAAATTGACTAACCACACAAACGACATAGGTAATATCAGGACATGTAACAGTGAGATAAATTAATTTTTCAACAAGACGACGATAACGACCAACATCAGAAAAGAGATCGCCTGAGTCAGCATCAAGTTTAACTGTTGAATCCATAAGGGTATCAGCCGATCGAGCACCAAGAAAGCCAGTCTCAGATAAAAGATCAATAACATACTTTCGTTGAGAGAGAAAGATACCCTGAGAAGAGCGAGCAATCTCAATGCCAAAAAAGTAGCGAAGGACACCCAAATCCTTAGTATGAAATGTTTGACATAAATGACGTTTTAAAGCAGCAATACCAGCAGAGTCATGACCAGAAATAATGATATCATCAACGTAGACGATCAATATAATAGAGCCACGGGGAGAGTGGTAGAAGAAGACAGAATGATCTATAGAGGAGTGTTGAAAACCATGGACAAGTACAACAGAACTAAAGCGATTAAACCATGCACAGGGAGATTGCTTTAGACTATAGAGAGCTTTATGCAAACGAAAAATCATACTTTCACTACCAAAGATAATAAAACCAAAGGTTGATCCATATATACCTCTTCCTGAAAATCACCATGAAGAAAGGCATTTTTTATATCAAGTTGAAACAACGGCTAAGAACGACTAATTGCCACAGAGAGAAGAATCTATATAGAATTGAGACGAGCTACAGGAGAAAAAGTCTCTATATAATCAACACCATTAGTCTGGGTGTATCCTTTAGCCATTAAGAGAGCCTTAAGCCGCTCAACGGAACCATCTGGTAGATATTAGACAATGTACCCAACGACAACCCACTGTTTGCTTGTCAGGAGGGAGAGAAGTAAGCTCCCAAGTCTAATTCTGATGGAGAGCGCTCATCTCCTCATCCATAGCGTGTTTCCATCCAGGTAATGGCATAACTTACTTATAGGAAGAAGGAATAGAAACAGTAGGCATGGCACAAGCAAAAGAATGAAAACAAAAAGAGACACGAGCATAAGAAACGTACTGAGCAATAGGGTATTGAGTACAAGTACGTTTACCTTTCTGCAAAGCAATAGGCAAGTCATTAACTGGAGGAAGGACCGCAGACGGTGAAATGATGGGGCCGAGCCACAAGAGATAATCTCTCGAGTCTAGGGGATGGTACCTGGACAGAGAGGGGGATTGGCAAAGGAAGTGTAGGAGTAGAGAACTCCCCCTCACGAGAACAGAAAAGATTTGAAGACAAGTCGTGACCTGCAGAAGTAAAGAAGAAAGTCGACTCAAAGAACGTGACATCAGCACTAACAAAATATTAACGAGACTTGGGATGATAGCAATGATATCCTTTTTAAGTGCGAGAGTACCCAAGAAAAACACATTTGTGAGTTCGATGAGATAATGTATCAAGTCCAAGATCAAGAATTTGAACAAAGACAACGCAACCAAATACCCGAGGAATGAGAGAAAAAGGCGGAGAGCCACGGTATAATAAGGAAACCGGGATTAATTGTTCAACACAACAGAAGGCATACGATTAATGAGATGACATGCAGTGAGAATAGCATCACCGCAAAAATATTTTGGTACCTGCATTTGGCATAACAAAGTACGTGTAACATCTAACAAATGTCGATGTTTACGCTCAGCGACACCATTCTGCTAAGAGGTATGGGCACAAGTAGTTTGATGAATAATACCACAATCCACACAAAAGAAGTCAACAGTAGACTAGATATATTCTAAAGCATTATGAGAATGAAGAATTTTGATCTGTTTGCCAAATTGTGTATAAATCTCATTATAAAATTTGGTAAGGATAAGAGGCAACTCAGATATGTTCTTCAATAAAAATAATCAAGTCATACGAGAGTAATCATCAACATGGATAACAAAATAGAAATATCCATTAGTACAAGGAGTTCGAGAAGGACCCAAAATATCAGTATGGATTACATCAAAAGGTGCAGATTGATGACCATGACAACTAGAAGGAAAAGAGCTACGGTGATATTTGCCCAATTGACAAGCCTCACACTCTAAACTAGACACAAAACTCAAATGAGAGATAATTAACTTCAGTTTGGTTAAAGAAGAGTGACCCAACTGAAGATGCCACTGAAGAGGAGGAACAGAGGCACTCAAGGTAGCGGATGTGTGATGAGAGGCGCTATCAGTCTTCAGAAAATAGAGACCATCTTTCTCATGCCCCGAACCAATCGTCTTATTGGTCTGCAAGTCCTGAAAAACACAAGAAGAAGGAAAAAAAGTTATAAAACAATTTAAAATTTTAGTCAGGTGACTAATGAAAGCAAATTGAAGGGAAAATCGAGAACAGAGAGACTAGAGGGTAGAGCAAGGGATGAATGAGCATGAAGAACACCTTTGCCATGGATAAGGCCAGAAGAACCATCAGTTAAAATAATATTATGGTGAATAAGAGTAGAATCATAAAATAAGGAGGAAGTACCAGACATGTGAGACCTAGCTCCAGAATCAATAATTCACGAAAGGGGAAAAAGTGCAGGACATGCAACAATACCTTAATCAACTAAAGTAGCAGTAGAAGTGGAAGAGGAATAAATAGTACGTAATGCCTGAACGAGATTGCTAAGTTAAGCAGTGAGTGAACTAAGAGAATCAGAATTAGAGGGGGCTGGATCAGATGAAGCTGAAGGTGTGAGAGACTGGAGCTAAGAAGTACTATCGGTAACCTGATGAGCAGAACCTGACTTGCCATACTTCTGGCAACAATATCGTTCTGCATGTTTATTACCCCCACTGTAATCACACTCTCGGTCATCCCGGCCGCCTGTTCGACCACCACTATGAGCTCCACCACGAGAACTATGGCCACCACGTCCACCACGGGAGCCACTACGACCACCAGTGGAAACTAAAGCCAAGGACTCCAAAGAAGGAGTAGAGCGAGAGACTGTGGTTGCACAACCCAATGAAGAGCGTAAAAGTCGAGAATAGGCATTAGCGGCGGTAGGCAAGGTTTCACTCGCAAGAATCTGATATTTGAATCCACGTAATTCAGGGTCTAAACTAGATAACAAGGAAGCAATCATAAAGTTTCCCAATGGCGCTATTGTTGTGTAGTAAGAGGCCGTAACTGCAACAGCTGGTCCCAAAGATTCTTAAGCGTACTGTAATAGTCTGATAGAGGCTTTCCAGACTGCTTCGTGGTGAAGATTTTTTTATAAATCTCAACGACATGAGAAACATTACTTCGATGGGAAAATGAGTCAGCAACCGAATCTCAGATCTTCTTAGAGGTGTTACAAAATTCAACGGTTGCAGCAACAGTAGGCTCCATACTATGCCACAACCAGCCCATAATAATTGAATTTTCACACATTTAATCTTCATATTTAGGATCGATTTTAGGCAAAAGGTCATCAATCACATACTTTAATTTTTGCTTTTCGCGCAAAAATTAATTTCATCGCATGAGCCCAAGCTAAGTAATTCAGCCCATTTAATTTTGTAAAAGTAATAGATTTGGGCATATCATATTAAAGAGACTTTGCTGTCAGCCATATTTCCAAGAAAAAAATAATGAACCAGGAATGAAGAAGAACCATGAATAAGCCAATACCAAATAGCCAATAACCGCGAATAAGCCAATAGCAAACAGCTAATACCAAATAGAATGAAGAAGAACCACAAATAAGCTAATACCAAACAGCTAATACCAAACAGTGAAGATAATGAAGCCAAACAGTGAAGATAATGAAGCCAAACCCTAGCTTTCAAACCAAACCCTAGCCGCCGCCGACCCTATTGGAGCAAACCTTAGTCGGCGTCACCTATTTTGGAGCAACCCAGAGCCGTCGGCGACCCCTTTCGATGAAACCAAATCCGGCGTCGACCTCTTTCAACCAAACCAGAGCCATCGATCCTTTTCTAAGGAACCAGAGGCGTTGGCAACCCTTGTCGAGGAAACCAGAGGCGTCGAAGACCCTTTCCGAACAAACCAGAGGCGTCGTCGACCCTCTTCGAACCAACTAGAGGCTTCGTCGATCACTTGGGAGCAAACCCTAGGCACAATGAGGGTTGAGCGACTGAGAACAAGCCAAAAAAAACCTTCAATCGATGCATAAACTACAACTAAACTGCAAATCGGCTTTAGATCTGATATAGATTAGGGTTGGCGTAAATCGAGTGGGAGGGAGGCATCCAAGCTCGACATGAACTAATCAAACATGAAAACTAGGGTTTTGAAGCTGACATCAGCATGACGGCATCGCCGGATAATGCTAATGTCAGCAACGTTTGCGACTCTTAATTTCTCTGAATAATTAGACAAACTATGAAGGTACAATCGTTGACTTTGATACCAAGTTGAAGTTCAAAGTTTAGGATTTAGGACTTAAAGAGAAGAAAAAAGAGAGAAAGAATAAGAGAAAATTAAGTTTAGGGTTTTTTAATTTGTCCCCTTCATCTCTAAGTATTTATATTAAATAATAAAAAGTATAAATAGCAAGGAGACTCTTGAAACATAAACTATAAAGGTAAAAATAATAAAATAACAATAAAATAACTATTCTAACACGTGGAATGGAAAAATGGTTGTATATTCAAGCTAACAAAAGAGTAACTTCTTTAACATACCTTTCCGCAGTGTAAGTCAACTGATCATCGCTGATATAAAGATTAAAATGGAAAATTAGGGTTAGTATATTTCCTCTGCTTAGATTCAAAGCAATCTTTAACACTCGCGTTAATGTTTTATCAGACCGACAGTCCACATAAACATAAGGCTCTAATGGGATTTTAATGAAGTTAGACTTCAACATCGATAAGTCAAGAGTTTTCCACAGCAGGGGATCACAAGCAGCCAAACGCCATGTGCTACAAACTTGAGCAATGCCAGAAGTCAACTCAAATATGTCAAAAGACTGGAATATCTTCACCAATATATCAATGTCCATCTCCTCCCATTTTCTCGCAATTGACGCACTATCTTCCATTTAACAAGCTTGACAAAGGTTTCTGAAGAGGTACGTTTGTCACAATGCCTACATAAGAAAAAGTATTCAATGAGGGAAGTCCATAATAAATCACTTATTCTGGCAGTCCTATCGATTACTTTTAGATACAGCAGAAGCTAGCATCCTTAATTAACACTTAATGATCACATGTTTTGAATTCAACGTCTTGTCTTTAACATGCAGATAAACCCTTCAATACTTTCATTTATATCATCTAATGGACCTCAGACCATAGTGTGAGAAATTAGGTTAAATAATAGAGTTTATTCCACAGGAGGACATTGAGGAGTAAATAAACAAGTACCTCAAGAAAAAATTATCAGCTATTAGGCTCCGACAAGTAGCATAAACCAACAAGAATGTAACCAGTACAGACGCATTGGCATCGTATTTTTGTCTATAAACACAACAGTAACAAATACAATTTATGACCTATAAAGCAAAATAAAACAATAAAGTCATTTATTTGGAAAATAATAATCCATGAAACTACTAAGAGAGTAACAAGGTCTCTCTGGACATATGGCCTGTCTGGCTTTGTTTCTGAAGTTGTTCTCAAATTTCAATTCTCAAGCACGAAGTAAAATCTACTCTACATTAATCTCAATGGCCAACAAAACAACTGGCAGACAAATGTGCTTTATGTTAGGTAGGATTAGCTGACAATATGGACAGGAGTCATTCACCAAAGCTCGAGTTTCTAATACACAACAGAGTATAGGTCCTATTTCTAGTTAGAAGGGAATTACCTCCCGCCACCTAGCAGGTGGGAGGCAACACTCCGAATATTCCTAGAATTTAAAAATTTTGCCACAAAAGAAAACCTCAAAGATGTCATAACTGTGCCATGTTCTTTACTGTGGAACTGCAAAACTAGGAAAAATTATAGGCCAAATATGTTATCATATAAGAACATAAATATGTGAAAATGGCTTCAAGTGCAGAAGAATACTTCCAACGTTTAAAATGACGGATCATCACACGTTGTTAGGCAATAGGTTACCTAAAATCTTTAATTATTCTATATCCCGCTATGTGGAACTAGGAAAGAGGAGGACAGTCAGTGAAGACGAGCGTGCAAGTCAACTAAGAAACACTCACACTTTCATAATATCCCCATGTGCAGAATGGCGATGTGCGTGCACAACAAAAGACCCAAAAGATTACCTTTTAATTGCTATCTTGCTAGACTATTAAGACATGTGAGATTCTACTCGTGTAAATGACATAAGATAAAAAGTTGGACAGAGAATAGAGAATCAATTAAAAGAGTACTCACTATATCTAATGGCAGAAGAAAGTCAAACAATGAGCTTTATTAAATTATTATAGTTTTCAAGTAACCTGAGATACTTATACAAAAAAATGTATTAATTGGGAACCAATTGTAAACGATCTATTTACGTAAAATCCTTTTGCCTCGGGTAAAAAAACCGGTCAAGAAATGGCGTATGGTATGTGCTCAAAAACCAGAAATTCAAGCTTCTACACAGTTAAGTGCAGATAGCGTTTAGAGGAACTAGCTAGCGGGTTGTCTGGATGCATTTCTACATAACCATGTAACTAAACTACTGTGGGCAAATGAAACAGATCAATCTCGATTCAGGCAGGAGAAATATTCTTTGATCTGAGATATGAGTAAAATAAAATAGCATCAGAGTCAGAGAGAGATTTGCATATTGCGTACAAACTGTATGGCTTGAAAAGGAAATATTACGTCCCAAAATCATGCGATTCCCAGTTCTAAACAAACAAAAAGAACCCTCTTGGAAAAATCAAAATTCTTAAGCACAAAAGGAGATCTACAAGTAACGCGCCGATCTGATACGCGTGAAATTGGAAAGTAAATAGCTAATGACATCTGAAATTCAAAGCCTATAAACAAAAATCATGATTCGAGATCTTCCGGTAAAAAGTATCGTTAATCGGAAGGTTCCCAACTCAGATCTGCCTCAACAAAGTTATCATTTTTCTCAAAAAAAAAGAAGAAGAAGAAGAAGAAGAAGAAGAAGAAGTAGAAGAAGAAGAAGAAAACAGTTACAGATAGAGAAACAAATAGTATATACCTGCGATTTTCTAGATGAGCATATGCGCATACATACCTCGAACATGGTGGTATTCTTGCTTCTTCCTCGCTTTCTGGTGATCTTTTCCCGTGTTTGCTGTGTGAATTTTTCTGTGAGTTCGTTCAGTAACCGAGATTGAGGATTAGAATTAGAATCTCGTTAGCACGAAATGACTGAAAAGGCCCTATCCGTTTTAACGAACTACCTAGTAAACCACGCATCTTACGGCCTATGTTCATTGTTTTTTTCAATAACGGTGGGTTGACCAAACAGTATATCAAATTGAGGAGAATGCTTGGGCATGGAATAAATCACCCAAATTAGGCCTTTTTTGGCAATGAGCTTTAAGTCATATTTAAATTAGGTTCTGGGGGGATATTTAATAATATAATTGTTAATAATTTTTAGTTTTTATAATTAATTTTAGTTATAAATTATAAATTTTTGTACACTCTCAACTTCTGTTATAATTTATAACTACTTTTTTCTAATTTAACTACAAATTATAATTTTTATTAAATACTCACAATTTCTGTTATAAATTACAATATATAAATAACTAAGAGTAATTTTTTCAAATATCACATTTGTTCTTTTTTGTTTAAAGTCTAAAAAGTAAAAAAAAACATCATTTTTCAATTCAAAAGCTTTTAGCTATTTTGTTTTTTATATAAATTTTTTATATTTTTAAAAAATATAATAACTTTTAGGGTATATTACACCTACCCACTTGTATTTAAGGGTTATATCACTGACACCCCATTTATTTTTTAAAATATCACTGTACCCCTTTATATTTTTATTTTTGTAACACTTAGGTCCAAAAGTTAATTTTTTATTAATTTTTGGACGAAAAATACTGTTTCAACTAGAGGTACAGAAGAGACCCGAGAAACTCGAAAATCGAACCAATCCGACTTCTATAAATTGGGTTGATTCGATTTTTACAAATAATTAATTTGATTTTGAGTCTTCAAAAAGACAAATCGATAATATCGGTTCGGTTCTTAGGTTAGTCTGGGACTAACCCGAACCAAATCGAAAATCGAT
>JAOTRH010188848.1:0-11706 GCA_034768845.1 Heliamphora exappendiculata
GTGCATGAAAATTTTGAATTTGATGTTAACCTTCCTGGTCGTGTTCGCCTCAAAAGGGCATTGTTTCTAGATATGAATATAAGTATGCAAGAAATTTGTGAGAAATACCAAGGGATTATTGATCCAAAAGAATGAAATTCTCTATCAATAAAAGAGTATTCTTTGGGGCATTCTTATAGTCGTGCGGAACGCGTTATGTGGGATATAATGAAATCAAGGGTCTTGAACAAGTATGAAGAAGGTTTAAGCTTGGGAACTAAAGTATAATGGGTGATCAAATTTTGAGGATAAGAGTTAACCATGGGTGAGATGCTAAAATATAATAATGATTCTAGAATGGAAATTGCGAGTCATTAACAGAAAGCCTTTTTGATTTCGAGAACTAATGATGAATTTCGGTGACGAAATTTTTCGAGGGAAGAAGGTTGTAGCGACCTGGTACGTTTTATTTTTGGTTATTTATTGTGACGCAATTAAATTATCGGAAGCGGTTTTGAATCATAATTTAGTATGTTTATTTTATTTGGGTTAAGAAATTTGACATAAATGAATTACCGGAATAATTAATTATGATTAAATCAAGTAAGGTCATTTAAATTAAAATTGGGTCTAAGGATTTATTAATGGTTGGGAATACTAGTATTATAAATTATTGGAGCAAACAAGGCTTAAGTAAAAATAAATAAATAAATAAATAAATAAAATAGAAGTTTCATCTCAACCGAATCTGAGATGCTTCTGAATAAGCATAAGAGAGATCGAGAGAGAAAGAAGATCGAGAGAGGGAGCCTTTGAGAAAGAGAGGTCGATATTTTAAGCGAGATCCGAAGGTCCCCTTCCCCGGTCACTGAGTTTCTTCACGCCAGCCAGCGACGACGTCGGCGCCACCACCAGCCATCTCAGCGACCGCCGGCGCCGCCATCCCCATCCATCCCCTTCGGCGACCACACTTCAGCTCCACCATCAGGATACGTCACCCCTGTTCTTCTTCATGTTCTTTTTCTCTCTCATCTTTTCCATGGATGAAGCTTCAAGCTTCGAAAATGGATCAAATTTCTTCAGATCTCTCAAATTGAGGAGGTTAAACATCATATCGAAGGCTATACAAGGATTAATTTGAAGCCCAAGGAGCCGGATTCGAAGATAGCCGAGGCTAGGGTTTGGCAAAAATTGGAGACGTTAAAAGGAGGATGGAAAGACGCATGACAAAGGGGAATGTTTTTGAAGCATCAAGAGGCAAAATGTGAGACCCTGACCCGTTTTCTTTTTTTGGCGTTTTCGGACGCGCGTTACGTATTATCGTTTGAGCATGTTTTTATTATTTTTGATGCATGATCGGGTTTAGATGTGCATGCAGGGTAAGTTCCCGGGGCCGTGGGCCGTTGTGGCACGAATTTCAAAATTTAAAAAAAATATATTTTGGAGGCATATAAATATCTGAAGTTAGATAATTTCAAAAAGATATTTTCTAAAACTTCTCCAACAAGCTTCATGTTTTCTCTCTACCTTCTCTCTAAGTTCTCGGGGGGCTCGGGGCTCGATTTTCAACGATCAGACTATCGATCCTTGTTATTGGCGTCGTGGTCTACGCGTTCATCCGAACAGAATTTTATTCCAACAAAGCTCAGTTTAGCACGTGGATCGAGACGTCGAGTTTGTAACTCACCGAGGTAGGATCCTAGACTCTCATGTCTTATAAGGGTGCTACGTGTAATCGTGTGTAATTCTAACGGTTAGATTGCCATAGATCTGATTTTGTTTCAAGAAAATTGGGTTTTGGTTTAAAAAGGCTTTTTGTGTGTTTTCGGTCGGGTGAACCGGATTTTAAAGCTTTTCGTTCAGTGGTCCTTGGTGGTTTGGGTTCGTGTATGTCCATGGGAGTTTTTTATATGCGAATCGGTAGGTTTATGAGTGTTTTGAAGCATCATAGTGGGTGTTGGAGAGTTTGGGGGCTTAGAACACCAAGAACAGGAAAATCTGCGTTTTTCTCGGGTGGTATCTCGCTCGAGCACCCTACGTCCGCTCAAGCAGACTGGCTACGCATAGCCGTTTTGTTTTGATGTTATCTCCCTCGTTAGGACTCAGAATTGGGTCGTTCTTGTACTCAAATTGAAGCCCCGAAAGTATCCTTTCCAATGGCGCCTCCCTCACCTTAAAATTCTTTTTCAGGAAAAAGTTATGTTAGAAAAAGGTATGTTAGAATTTCTAAATCAGTTTTCACCTATTTTTCGCCGAATGTTTGGAAAAAGGTTATTTTTCATCTTGGTTGCCGCGTTGGGTGTGTGGAAGTTTGAGTTGGTCGTGTTGGGCGTATGAGAGTTCGTGTTGGCCGTGTGTTAGTCTGGGTTATGATATCAGGTGGTTGGGCCTTGGTTTTCAATTGGCGTCCTATGGTATTCAATAGATTAATTTATGGGAATTAGTCGATTCAAATACCTGTGGATTCTTTTTGGGGTTCGGTTGGTTGTGTGGTGGCTTTAGGAGTCGTGCCGTGGCTTCGAGTGCCTGTTTGGGTGTCATCCTCGGGGGTAACGTGCATAGTTAGATGCGGGTTTTTGGTACACAGTTGTGTGCATGGTGGTTCACGCATCGTTGCGTGCAGGGGTTTTGTTTTGTTTCTCGGTTTAGGTTTCCTCCCATCGTTGACCGCTCGAGCAGTGGTTGTGTGCTCGAGCGGGCTGGTGGCAGAGATGTATGTTGGTTGGGGACCTGTCATGCCCCAAACACCAAGGTCATGCGAAAACCCACCAAAACACCTATTTGACAAAATAAGGTTTGCAGTTGGAACAACATCAACTATAAAATATTACAACATTTGGCTAAAGATCCCCAAGTTTATCTCTCATAAACAGAAATCATGCAAACTCATACATGAATAAATATATTTCCCGTTAATACGAATGGAACTTAAACAGAAATTGATATAACCGCACTGTTTGGACTAATTTTGATAATTTTTACATATTTGTTTCATTTTAAAACCTTTTTCCCATTTTGCTTAAAAAAATTTATTTTTCTGAATTGCCTAGATTAGATGAATAGAAAAAGTAAAAATATTTGATCGACAAATTATTTTTTTTACTAAAGACAAAACAAGCAATATAAAATTTGACTTATTAGTTTATTTTTGTTTATTTTTGTCTTTTTTTGATTTTTTTTAAAAATTTTGATTGAAGAAGTTACTTTTTCAATTTGTCTCGAAAAGAAAAATTAAAAAATTATTATTTGATAAAATAATATTTATTTACTAAAAATAAAAATAAACTAAATAGTTTTACATCGCATGTATATATAAAAAAGGATCCAATCCATCAACATGGAGATCTACAAGCATGTAACAACATAATTTCACAAAACTGAGACTCAACCCCAAGGGTTAGCTCCAAATCTCTACAAATATGTTTTTTTATAAAAACACCTCATTTTTAAATCTCCTTTTGAAAACCACAGATCTCAACACATCCGAATCATGTATAAAATCGAGAAAAAGGCGTAAAACTCAATTTTACCCATAAACTAAGGTTTAAACATGTAAACAGCATTTCATGCATTTCTACCCGGTGAAAGCAAGTATAATTACATATATTACCCTTTTAACAGTAGTAGGTCTAGAATCCTACCTCAAAGAGCTAAAAGCTCGATACCTCAAAATTCAACCTCGTCAGAACGAGAATCCATCGGGATGGATGTGAAGCCCACGTCGCCGATAACAAGGATCTGTTGTCCAACTGCGAAAAACTAAGCCCCAGGCCACCCGAAAGCTAGAGAGAAGGTAGAAAAAAGGAAGAGAGAAAGAGATTTGGTCGAAAAAGATATTTTGGATCTCAAAAAGATATTTTGTTCTCTTTATAGCTTTTCGCACCCAGGACCCACCGCTCGAGCGCCCAAACACTGCTCGAGCAGACCCCACTCCGAACCATGCTCTGCCACTACCCCGCTCGAGCGCACACTCACCGCTCGAGCGCTCACATCTCCGACCAACACCCTACCACCAGCCCGCTCGAGCGAGCTCCCCACCGCTCGAACGGTCGTCGCTGGGAGAGAAAACTGAAAAAGGCAACCAAAATTGAACCCCCGCATGCTTAACACGTATAACACCTATACAAAACATGTTGTTCTACAATAGAAAACATAAACCATACACCGAGAGATACATGTACGAAAAAGAATACATTAACATATATCAATATCTCAAAAAGAGACGGGTCCGGGTCTCACAACTCTCCCCCCCTTAAGGAATTTTGGCCCCAAAATTCGCAACAAGGTCAAGAGGTAAATAGGTCTGGGTATCTAGCACGCATTCCAGACTCAAGCACCCCTGTCGCTTCTTCAACCCCGCAATAAAGCCACAGAACCTTGACATAAGCAATTGTCCTTCCCCGCAACACCTGCTCCTTTGTATCAAGAATCTTCACTAGACGCTCGTCATAAGTGGCGTCCTCTTCAACCCGCAACTCATCCCAATCTAACACATGAAAAGGATCGTGCTCATACCTCCGAAGCATAGAAACGTGGAACACGTTATGCACAGATGCTAACTGAGGTGGCAAAGCTAAACGATAGGCAACCTCTCCAACCCTGTCCAGGATATCAAAAGGTCCAATGAAACGCGGCGAGAGCTTCCCGCTACGACCAAACCTCATCAAACCTCTACGTGGTGAGACCTTCAGAAACACGTGATCTCCCACAGCAAACTCCAAAGGCCTTCTCCTCTGATCTGCATAACTCTTCTAGCGGCTCTATGCTGTCAGAAGGCGCTGACGTATCACTGCAATCTTCTCCGTCGTCTCTCGCACTATGTCGGGTCCCAAGACTGTGGTCTCTCCCACATTGGTCCAACATACTGGTGATCTACATGGCCTACCATATAGAGCCCCATACGGTGCCATCCCAATACTGGACTGATAGTTGTTGTTGTGTGTAAACTCTGCTAACGGTAGATGGTCCTCCCAATAACCTCTGAAGTCTAGAACACAAGCCCTCATCATATCCTCTAGAATCTGTATAGTTCTCTCTGACTGGCCATCCGTCTAGGGGTAAAAGGCAGTACTGAACATCAAGTTCGTCCCCAAAGCCTCCTAATGACTCTGCCAAAAATGCGATGTGAAGCACGGGTCTCTGTCAGAAACAATAGATACTGGCACTCCATGCAACCAAACTATCTCTCTAATGTATAACTAACTCAGTCTCTCCACTGGATCCTTCACGCGGATGGAGAGAAAGTGTGCAGACTTCTTCAACCTATCGACCACAACCCACATGGCGTCGTGCCCCCTAGATGAGCGAGAAAATCCTGACACAAAGTCCATCGTGACGTTCTCCCACTTTCATTCAGACACTGGCAACGGCTGTAATAATTCTCCCAATTTTTGGTGCTCAATCTTTATCTACTGACAGGTGAGGCACCGAGAAACAAACTGAAGTACGTCCCTCTTCATTCCTGTCTAATAGAACTGACTATGTAAGTCATGATACATCTTCGTGCCTCCAGGATGCACTGCAAGACGTGAATGATGACACTCATGTAATAGATCAGCTCGACATGACTCTGGCACAAACAACCTCCCAGCTAACCTCAGACTTTGGTCTGAACCCACAACCCATCCTACTGTATCCTCTCTACTAGCAACACAGTCTCGGATCATCCAAGCCTCCTAATCCGTCTGCTCGATCTCTAGCACACGTGCTATCAACGCTGGTCGAGTAACTACTGAGAACAAGGTGGCACCCGTCACTGTCCTTCCAAGACACATATCAAACTCTCCAACATCTCTAAGCATGTCCCACTCACGCATAGCCACAGAAGCTAATGACTCGTGAGATCTCTTACTGAGCGCATCTGCCACCACATTGGCCTTCCCTGGGTGATACTACAAGTCAAAATCGTAATCTTCCAACAACTCCATCCACCACTATTGACGTAAGTTCAGATCCTTCTGCGAAAACAAGTATTTTATGCTCTTGTGATCGGAGAAAACATCGAAATGCTCACCATAAAGATAGTGACGCCATGACTTCAAGGAAAAAACCACGGCTGCCAACTCCAAATTGTGTGTCGGGTAGTTCTTCTCATGCGTCTTCAATTGTAGAGAACCATAGGCTACAACCTTTCCTTCCTACATCAGAACACAACCCAAACCGTCATGTGAAGTGTCGCAATATACTGTATATCCCAAGCATCGCTCTGGGATAATCAACACTGGCACGCTAGTCAACTTCGTCTTCAACTCTTGGAATGCTAACTCATAGGACTCACTCCAAGCGAACACAACTCCCTTTCGCGTCAGACGAGTCATCAATGCAGCAAATCTCGCAAAATTCTTCATGAACCGCCGATAGTACCCTTCTAAGCCCAGAAAATTGCGAATCTCAAAAATGTTCTTCGATCGCTCCCAGCCTGTCACAGCATCTGTCTTTGACGAATCCACTGATACCTCATCTGACAACACAACGTGTCCTAAAAATCTCACCTCAGACATCCAGAACTCGCACTTCTCGAACTTCGCGTACAAGCGATGCTCTCCCAAAGTTCATAGCACGATTCGCACGTGGTCCTCGTGTGCCTCCCTAGTGGGTGAGTATATCAAAATATCATCCACGAACACTACTAAAAAGTTGTCCAAATACTGATGGAAAATCTGGTTCATCAAACGCATGAACATAGCTGGTGCATTCATCAGATCGAACGGCATGACCAGGAACTCATAGTGACCATAGCGAGTCCGAAAAGCAGTCTTCGCTATGTCCTCGTCCCTAATCCTCAACTGGTGGTACCCCGATCTCAAGTTAATCTTCGAGAAGCAGCTCGACCCCTTCAACTGATCAAATAAATCATCTATTCTTGGCATCGGATACTTATTCTTTACGGTCACCTGGTTCAGCTTCTGATAGTCGATACACAAATGCAAAGATTCGTCCTTCTTCTTGGCAAAAAGAGCTGGAGTTCCCCACAGTGAAGTACTCAGACGTATGAACCCCATATCAAGAAACTCATGTAGCTGTACCTTGAGTTCACGCAACTCAGCGGGTGCAAAATGATAAGACAATATAGATATGGGAGCAGCTCTGGGAACTAGATCAATGGAGAACTCCACCTCTCGGCTCGGTGGCAACTCAAACAGATCATCAAAAAAGACATCTGAGTAGTCGCAAACCACCGGAGGTAACTCCCCGCAAACCCTGACCTCCTCATCCAACATAGGGGCTACAAAGAGGAAACCCAGGTTACCCTGGTTTCGCACCATACCCGGCATAGATATCAAACCCTCATCTCGATCTCCCTCAAAACAGAAACAATCTCCCGTCGGTGTACAAATTGTTACCCTCCGTCGATCGCAATCGATGAAGGCATGATAGGTGGTCAACCAATCCATCCATAGGATGACATCAAATGTGGTCATGTCTAGAATAACAAGGTTAAACTCTAAACAACGACCGGCGACCTCCAATACGCAGGATCTACAGACAAAACTCAACTTCACACTTCCATTGACTGGGGTCTCTACACTCATAGTACTACCCAACCAGCTCATTTCCAACCCCAAAGCAGATGCAAAGGCAGATGATATAAATGATTGCAATGCTCCCGTGTCGATAAGGACACTAGCCCATGATCTAAAGACTAGAAGAGTACCTCTAATCATGGAGGTGGTAGTAGCAGCACCGGGCACGATCGATGCTCTAGACGAACTAAGATCTGCAAGCACATAAGCTCTGGCCTGCCCACTATGGCCTTGAACTATCGACTGTCTGCCTGACTGTACTGATGCGCCCCATTCTGCAAACTGAGATAACTAACGCCCCTAAGCGGAAGGAGTAACAGGTGCTCCAGTGGTGCTCAGCACACTCCCTCCCCTGGGGCAATCTCTACGGATATGCCCAGAATGGCCGCATTCAAAGCATACCACTAGCCCTCTTCCCTGCATCTGTGACTGCAACTGAACTGGCGTCGGACTCCGACACTCCGCTACACGATGCCCTGGCCGCTGGCATCTAAAACAAACAGATTCCCTTCTCTGCTCTGACCTTCTCGTTGAAGCTGAGGGAGGCACAGATGCAGAAGACTGCGGCGAATACGACCCCACCAGATGAGAACTCGGACCAGATGGCCGTCGACGTTTGTCCCTACGTCCCTGGGACTATGCTCATCCTCCATCTTGTTGACCTCTACTGTCTCTGTCTCGGCACGTCTCATTCAGAGTGTCCTCTAATTTCATGGCCATCTGTAGCAAATCTGTGAAGACCTGTATCTGAAATGCTGCCACTCTATCTCTGATAGCGGGCCTCAAACCTCTCTCAAACTGCTTCTCACAGAACTCATCAGTAGGCACAATCTCCTGTGCAAATAGAGATAAGCTAATGAACTTAGCCTCATACTCAATCACATTCATCGTTCAATGAGTCAGAAATAGAAAATCCTCTCTGTAGCGATCCCTCAAAGTCGCTGGAAAATATTTCTCCAGAAATACCTTTGTGAATGCCTCTCAAGTGCCTTCCACTGTGGTCTTGGCGAACTTCCACCACATATGAGCACTCCCTCTCGGCTGGAAGGCGGCACATATAACCCTCAGATCATCTTCCTAAATCTGAAGTGAATCCAAAATCCTGGTAACTAGCTCCAGCCACTCAGTGGCAACCGTGGGGTTGGGATCCTTAGAAAAGGTAGGAGGGTCCAGATGGCAAAACTCACGCATCGTTACCGTCACCCTCGGCTCGGGTACACTCTCCCTTCCCCTAGTGGCCTCAGCCAGTTTTCGAATGGAGCCGACCATCTCACGCAATAGATCTCCCTCACCAATAGGTCCTTGGGGTGCATTAGCATCCCCAACATCTGGGACTGGAACATCCCTTCAGCCAGAACCACAGCCACGGTCTCGACCTCGACCTCGTCCTCCCCGCGTGGACATAATTCTATACGAAAGCAATATAACAGGATAAGCATTCCTACAGCATGTTATTGCTAACGTAAATGACAGATCACATATAAGCATGCTAACACATAGCCACTTAGATCATGTCATCACATAACTCATGAACTGAGGAGAACCAACAAGAAAGACTCGTCCATCTAAACAACCTACTCAGATTCCTAGCTAGAAACCACGTCCGCGAAACGTGTCTCTAACTTGGCTTCCAAGTTTATCAATCCAAACGCCCAGAGACAAGACTAATCAATCCTATGGTCCAACCTCCATACCCACATATACACATCTATCATGTTAAGCAAGCTATCATGCGTATGTAAGTAAAGACTTGAACATATACAATCAAGCACACATACATCCTCACAAGGTGATGTACCCTCTTTTCCATGGCTCATAGATATTCGAACCCAGAGCTCTAATACCAAGTTCTCACGCCCCAAACACCAGGGTCACGCGAAAGCCCACCAAAACACCCATTTGAGAAAATAAGATTTTCAGTTGGAACACCATCAACTATAAAATATTACAACATTTGGATAAAGATCCCCAAGTTTATCTCTCATAAACAGAAATCATGCAAACTCATACATGAATAAATATAATGCCAAAAGGTGTACAACACCAACCTTCTGAAACAGGCATCACATGTATAAGTACATGTCCAAAACAAGAAAACTACAACAAGCTCTCCATCACCACAAGTCTCTAGATCAACTCCACGTGGTCACCTAAAATGATTTTACAGTAAAATCTCAAACCATGAGCCGAAGCCCAATAGAAAAAGACAATAAAGCTGTAAAGAAGGCTATGCAATTACACACACACAGGGTCAATCACAGGAGCCAAAAGGGTTTTTCTCAAAAAAAAAACTACATTTTCATCCTTCAAACTATGCATATAATCCTGACAGATATCATACCACAGTTAAGGGAAAGCAATAGTGAAACAGTAACCAAAACCTGATTTTGTTCACCCGGATCACTCAACCAGAATCAAAACATTATTTTCTCACTCAGAACACACAACCGAGGAAAATAAAATAAACAAACTGTTTCCCTCCACTCGGGTCACACAGCCGAGGAGATCACAGTAAAATGAAATCTTATGTACCGACTCTGTCACACACAAACGAGGTGGCAACTATAGACTCTTGCCCATTACCCTAGTTACCACTTAAGGTTCGCTAGGTAATGACAAGCTCTATACGAAGTCACGACAATGTAACCACTTAGTTTATCGGAACACCATTCGAGGATACTAAGCACCCAACCAACCACTTAGTTTACGGACCTGAGCTGACGGTACTAAGCACCCAACCTCGTTTATGGGGACTAACCTGAAGGTACGTAGGGACCTACTCTGTGCACGTTTCTGGACTTGCACCGAGGAGCAATGGAAGCCCAACTCATCACAAACACACCCATTGTCACGGTACATCTATGGATAACATTTAAACCCCAGTCGTAGCTCAACTATGAAAAATAGTAAAATAGTTTTACATCGCATGTATATATAAAAAGAGATCCAATCCATTAACATGGAGATCTACAAGTATGTAACAACATAATTTCAAAAAACTGATACTCAACTCCAAGGGTTAGCTCCAAACCTCCACAAATATGTTTTTCATAAAAGCACCTCATTTTCAAAGCTCCTTTTCCCGGATCACTCAACCAGAATCAAAATATTTTTTTCCCACTCGGAACACACAACCAAGGAAAATAAAATAAATAAACAGTTTTCCTCCACTCGGGTTACACGACCGAGGAGATCACAGTAACATGAGATCCTATGTACCGACTCTACCACACACAGACGAGGTGACAATTATAGACTCTTGCCCATTACCCTAGTTACCACTTAAGGTCCACTAGGTAATGACAAGCTCTATACGGAGTCACGATAATGTAACCACTTAGTTTACGGGAACACCATCCGAGGGTACTAAGCACCCAACCAACCACTTAGTTTACGGTCCTGAGCCGAGGGTCCTAAGCACCCAACCTCATTTACAGGTACTAACCCAAAGGTACGTAGGGACCTACTCTGTACACATTTCTGGACTTGCACTGAGGAGCAATGGAAGCTAAACTCATCACAAACACACCCATTGTCCCGGTACATCTATGGATAACATTTAAAATCCAGTCGTAGCTCAACTACGAAAAAAAGTAAAACAGTTTTACATCGCATGTATATATGAAAAGGGATCCAATCAACATGGAAATCTACAAGCATGTAACAACATAATTTCACAAAAGTGAGACTCAATCCCAATGGTTAACTCCAAACCTCCACAAATATGTTTTTCATAAAAACACCTCATTTTCAAAGCTCCTTTTGAAAACCACAAATCTCAACACATCCGAATCATGTATAAAATTGAGAAAAAGGAAAAAAAATCCACTTTTATCCATAAACCAAGGTTTAAACATGTAAACAGCATGTCATGCATTTCTACACGGTGAAAGCAAGTATAATTACATATATCACCCTTTTAACAATAGTAGATCTAGAATCCTACCTCGAAGAGTTAAAAGCTCGACGCCTCAAAATCCAACCTCATCGGAACGAGAATCTGTCCGGATGGATATGAAGCCCATGTCACTGACAACAAGGATTTGTTGTCCAACTGCGAAAAACTAAGCCTCGGGCCACCCGAATGCTAGAAAGAAGGTAGAGAAAATGAAGAGAGAAAGAGATTTGGTTGAAAAAGATATTTTGAATCTCAAAAAGATATTTTGTTCTCTTTATAGCTTTTCGCGCCCAGGACCCACCGCTC
>JAOTRH010188859.1:0-11706 GCA_034768845.1 Heliamphora exappendiculata
GGCGGTGAATCATTCTTAAGGAAACTGTGTTTGCAGGACTCGGTTTGCAAATTCTATTCCTGTTATTTCTGTTATTTCATTTTCCTATAATTTCATATTATTGTAATTGTTAAAAGTTAATAAAGATGTATTTTCTGAATCACCGAGCATGTATATATTTTATTTTGGCGTTGGATTGTCTCCCAACATTTGAGACTTCAGCATTTGGAATGGCCATTTATGTCGACTCATCTTGCCGTTGGTGTCGACACTAAATTCTGCAAGAAGTCTCGGTTATTTGTGTCAGCACTTTTGGACTTTGGTGTTGACACCAAAATTCTTCAAGCGGGTTCGAGATTTTTGTGTCGACACCCAAAATCTGCAGGTGGTCTCGGTTGTTTTGTGTCGACACGTTTTCCATTTGTGTCGATCCAAAATTTCGAATACCAAAAGTGTGAAGCACTTTTGCGTTGACACAAATGTAATTTGTGCCGACTTTTTTGAGTCCTAAGAATTTCGATTCTTTTGTGTTGACACAAAACTCGTTTGTGTTGACACTAAATTTTGATACATGAAAAATGACTTTATGAAACTGTTATGATGTTAAACCATTTGTTCAATAGGTGTTGATACACTTAATATGCTTCAAGTATATTTTGCCTTTAAAGTATTTGATTTTATTTTCAATTGGGTTAAATACAAAATATTCTCATGCAATAATACTTTAGTATTTTAATTCTTTTAAGTGATAAGTCATTTTTTTTCTTAAGGTGTCAACTTAATTGTTCAAAATGTGTTAACACTTTTATTTTAGAAATATAAATTATTATCTATTTAAAAATTATTTATTCTTAAAAAATAAATTATCAAAATTATCAAAATCAAAATAAAATGCTCTTAGGTTAATAGTGACCCAAAAGATAAAAAAGTTTAAAACTATTAAACAAAAAGACTAACAATAAAAATCACCAAAAAAAGAAGAATATTTTCTATTACTTTAAGTTAAAAAATTTTAAATCCAACAAACAAACAATTGAATTAGTTAAAGTGGGAGAAAAGATAAAATAAGAGAGATTCTATAAAAAGTGTAAGAATAAATTTTTTGCATTTATTAAGAGAGAGACAATTGAAGAGAGAACTACAACTAGGAGAGAGAAAATAGAAAATGTTAAATCGACGAGATTTTGTTTTTTTTTTTGTCGAATTGGCAAGATTGAGTTCGTTGAGGTACCACATCTTCATGCCACGCTCCCTGCGCACAAAAATTTATTGAGATAAGAAATCAATTGAAAGGGATAAGCATAACTATTATTCCTAAATTGGCTAAGAAGCCAACTATAAGGAAGTCCTAAAAATGTTCTAAGTAATTATAAGAGCGCGAGATTGACGAGTGAGTACTGAGTAACAAGAGAAATCGTATTAAATAAAATTACTTAGTATCAAATTAAAAAATTTTAACTCTTGAAACTTTTAAAATAACATACTTTAAAAAAATTAAAATAAAATAAGCTTTTGTTTGACAACTTATTTAAAGTTAGATTTTTATCTTTTTGTTTATAAGTTCTAAAAGTCAAAAAACATAATTTTTAAACTCAATAGCTTTTAGGTTTTTTTGCATTTTACATTACTTTTTTTTATATTTTTTAAAATAAAATTACTTAGTATCAAATTAGAAAATTTTAACTCTTAAAACTTTTAAAATAACATACTTTAAAAAAATTAAAATAAACTAAGCTTTTGTTTGACAACTAGTTTAAAGTTGGGCTTTTATCTTTTTGCTGAAAAGTTTTAAAAGTTAAAAAACATAATTTTTTAACTTAAAGACTTTTAGTTTTTTTTGCTTTTTACATTACTTTTTTTTATATTTTTAAAAAATATCTTAACTTTTATCATACAAATTTATTATTTATAAAAAAATTATATTGTCAAAATATATCGTCAAACCTATTAAATAAAATTGATATTGAATATAAAATTATCTAAAAATAAATTTTAAAAATTATAATAACTTTAAGCAAAAAATTTTATTTTTTGGTTTAAAATCACTTTAATCATATGACTTGTAAGCCACCAATATCACAATTAAACAATTTTTTTTGACTTAAAATAGATTTAAACTAAAAAGCTCAACTTAAAGCTGATTAACAAACGAGTTCTAAAAGCACAATAAAATTTAAGAATTTTACTTTTAACCAATTCTTTTTAAAAGAAATTCACCACGCGTTGCGCACGCTTATTTTCAAAAAAACTTTGACAATTTTAAAAAGAAAAAGATAGATTATGAAAATCTTTTCCAAATATAATTTGTAGAGAATTCAACAAAATCACAAAAAATGTTAAATGCATACACATGTTTGCTAGGTACACACGAGATACATCATAAATCGTAAAATCTATATTATCTATACTATCTTATAAAAAAAATACTCTTTAGTGTTCTCCAATTTTAAAACTGTGTAAATTTTTAATATTTTTAAACTACCCTCCCTCACTCCCTCTTCCTCTCTAAAAAAAATTACCTGTAACTACCCACTTTTTGTCACGCTCCAAAATCACGTAACAACGTCGCACACTTACTACTCATGAGTATACAAGGCTAAAATATCAATTCTCAATTCTAGTTTTACTATAAAAATTTGTGAGAACATATTCAATAAAAAAATCTTTGTTATAAATTTAATACCAAATAAACTTGAAAATTTTAAAAATTCATATTGTAATTTATTACAATCTAGAGTGTCAAAATAGTCAAATTAAAAATTTTCACTCAATACTCGGAAAGAATTTTTTTCATGCAACTCTATCCCTCAGCATCTATAAGAAAAATAATAAAATAACCATGAGTTGAAAAACCTAGTAAATTATTAACTACCATTGTTAAATAGATTAAGCATGTAGAAAAACAATGTAATGAAAGATATAATAAATTTTTTTGTAACAATATTTAATTAAATGCAAATAGATGGAGACTAAAATCACACTAATATTTTTTTTTGTACAAATTAACATTTAGTTTAATTTTTAACAGTTTGTCAATTCAATTTTAATATACTCAAGTTTTATTGACTATGGCCACAGTAACCCGTGACAAAATCCAGAAATTCACATTTAGGTCGGTAGTGAAATTTCAGGCGAAACTAATTTTGATGCCAATATTTAACCCTAATTGGCTAGGGTCCAGATCATAATTAGACTAGAACTATATTTATAATTTAACACATTGAATCAAAAATATATACTATTTATTTATTTTTCAAAATTTTTAAAATATGGTCAAAATTTCATACTTGATCCATATTTTTTTTATATATAAAATGAGTAAAAACGTAAAAAAAAAATTTCAATACAAATATTCAAAAGAACAATTTTTTTTATTAATAAATATATTAAAAATACTTTAAAAATAAAAAATACTAACAATAGTAGAAGACTACTTACATCTAGGTAAAGTGTCTACAATATCTTAAATGTGCTGACATCTCCTCCTATTTTTCAACTCTCTATTGGTTTTTTTTTCTTTCTACAACACTCTCCCCCACTCACATACGGCGGAATTGTCCAATCCTATCTTTCCTTGAAGTCAGTCCAGAGTGGGAGCAATTTCTACAGCAAATTCAGACTAAACTCGATCACTTGGCAAGGGTCCGATTCGAATCCCTCCGTTGTTTCCTTTTCATTCCGCACCTTTTCCTCGAAATGAGAAAGAAGATGGTACACTTGAATTGTGTTATTTAAGTGCTTATTGCTTGCCAAAAGATCCTACTTCTACAATTGGTAGGTCACCGGGTTATTCAAATAAGTCGTGTTTTTCGTGGTTTTCCCATGTTACAACTTCCGTACCAATTCGGTCGATCCGGAATAAATCGGTTAAACATTCTATTAGAGTGCCTGATCTTGACTCTTCTGTGTGGTATTCATTCTCGTTCGGCTCTTGAAATCACATCCAGCAATGGTTGGAACAGTTCGCAAAATCCAACCACTTCACCTACTTCATTGCCCCTAACCGTTTCTCGTACCTCTATTGAAACAGAATGGTTTCATGTTCTTCCATCGATTGGTTATTCCTCTATATATGGGTTTGTTACATACGTAGTAATTAAGATGTATTCAATTCATTGAATTGAATTCTCTCTCTCTCTCTCCTATTTTATTTTATTTTTGTATATACATTTACTTTGGTAAAAGGAAATATATTTTTTCTTTTTCTTAATGTTATTTTTCATTCTATATTTTAATTTTAAAATGTTACTTAATAATATAAATAAAATTTTAGATCTCACATGTCAATTATCAACGTCAATGAATATCAAGAATTAAGTGATAATAATATATACCTAAAGTTTCAAAAAGATCAAATTTTATTTACTGTACAATCAGAAGACAATATTTTTTTTCAACCAAAATTCTCTTAGGTGTAGCGTTTTTGAAATTCTTTTCCACGAAATATAGGTTTGGATGAAGCTTACGTGAATTTATTGGGTGAAGCTTAAGGTGAATTTATATAGGAAGCCTTCTAAAGGCTATTTTAAGTGGTTTTTAAAAAATATTTATTTACTTTTTCTATATTTTTATTTAGTTTGTTTTTTAAAAATTACTTTCACTTCTATTATTTATTATTATTATGTTTTGGATATAACACTCTCTTTCGCTTTTTCTACAATATATTTATTAATTATTTTTTATTATTTAATATTAAAATTATAAAAACCGAATGAGAGTGTACACAGACCGCCAGTCATAATAATGGGTGATAATAAGCAAATTTGTTTGTGAATTCAGAACCTCCCCCCAAACGACGCCCCTCTTCCAATATTTATCTTCCCGCCCACAGATACCTACAAACCCATCCCTTTCTCTCTCCCCTATTCCTGATCCCTGCATCTGCAAGACCATCACAGGCAGCACACTAGCGTTGCAAGCGGCACGACGGTCACAACCACCGGCGCAACGACCTTCGCAACCACCAGCGCAAACCACCGACGCAACCACCTTCCCATCGCAAACTCCGCCACAGTGTATTGCGCGCACGAACCACCACCAATCCGCTGCAGCGGCCATTTTGGTTTTGGGTTGGCGTTGAAACGGGTAAACTCTCTCTCTCTCTCTCTCACTGGCCATTTTGGTTTTGGGACCTTTGGGTTTAAAGATGTTGGTTCCACTTTCGGATTTATATGTACTAGCAAAAAACCCATAATACGGTAAATAGATATGAGTTAGATAATATACACTGGTAGTTATCATAATATCACCATATCTATACTATCTATGCTTACGACGTTTCTTCTCTATACTATTATAATAAGGAAACTGTCAAGTTGGTTGTGATATTTTATTTTATTTAAATAAAATTTTTTTAAAAAAATTAATATTTTTATTTTTTGTATTTTTTTTTAAAACGGTTAAAATAATTTTAAAAATAAATTATAAATTCTTAATTCATCTCAATTTATGACCCACGCCCAATGCACGGGCACAACTACTAGTTATATTAAAGTAGAGTAATCTTTTTGTGTTTCTCAAATTTGAAGCCATGTGTATTTTTTCTTCCCAAATTGCCCATCATGAATTCTTCTATAACTTATTTCATTTTCAATTTTTAAGGGCACAATTTAAAAACCACACTATTTCTGTTTTCTCATTCAGTTTTTAAAATCTTTACATTCTCAATCTTCTATTATTTTTTCAAAAAACATTTAATTTAATATTTTTATTATAATAAATTGAAGTTTGCACATGTATAACGTGTGCCCGAGGCGAGATCACATTTATGCCAATTCCCATTTTGTATCTGATCGGACTGATGCCGGACATAAAAATATAGGGGAGGTGGCAGGAGTGGAGCAGGCACACGTTAATAGTGAGAGTGGAGAAAACCCATGCCTAATGGGGTGAACAAGTTGTCATCCCTATATATTAGGAATGTCTATGAACATTTATGAAATGATACGATATAATTGATAGTCCATATTAATTCCATCAGTTTTGGATAAAAAGATAATAAATAATAGAATGTCATCTATCACACCTAAGTAGAAAGTCTAAAATAAGATTTTAGTCCATTCTCATTGGAAAAGAAGAATAAAATCACAAGTGGCCTTCGGCCCAATGGTATGTGTTACCATCTCAAATAGAAAATTGAGAGTTCAAAACTTACTAAGTGCAAGGTGATGGGAGTTATGAATGTGTGTGAGTATTTATCAATAAAAAAAAAGAATAAAATCAAATTGAAACTTAAAACTTATTATATTAGGGATGAATTATCTAATGCAATCATTTTAATTATTTTTTAAAATTATAAATAATGGGTAGCCAATGGTATAATGTTTAAATCTTTTTAAAAGTTACAATTCTAAAAAAAAAAGGATTTAAATTGGATGTTTGGATCCCCAAGAAACATTCTCACAATCATATCGTTTTTGTTAATATAGATATAGATATAGATTTAGTGTGAGTCTTTAATCTAATCTTTGTTTGTTTTTAGTTCTCATTATGGTAAATAATGTAGTTTCCTCGTACATAATGGATTCCTTTTCAAAAAGCATAAATGATGGGACAAATTAAAAGATAAATTACGGCTATTCTTAATTCAATTTCTTATATTTGAATAAGCTAGCAACCTTATCATGTTATTTTTGAATTTATTTTCTTAAACAAGTAAGCCAATATAATTCATTAATTCCTTTTCAAAAGCATAAATATGGGAAAGTTGTAGGATAAATAAATGGTTTAAATAAGTGGGCCAATAAGTTTCCTTTACAAAAGCATAAATTATCGAATAAATTATAAAATAAATTATGGACTTAAACAAATTGAGCTTAATGAGATTCCTTTGCAGAAGCGTAAATCTTGGGATAGACTATAGGATGAATTGCGGCTATAATTATTTTGGATTCTTATCTTTGAATTTGAATGACCTAGCAACCTTTTCACTAGTTGTAATACATGTAGGAAGGTAATTTTTATTGACAATAACTTTATTTAATTGGCAACAATGAAGGGTTTTTTGCATTTTAAAATTTTAAGCTTTAATGTATTGTGAAAATTTTCCTTTATTGGCTGCCTTTAGTTTACCACTAGATGCAGGAGAAAGAAGAAAAGGGACATTTGTTGATAGAAAGGAAATCCAGATTCCAGCCAGGGGGAGTGAGTAAGCTTTTGATTAGCAATAATTGCCTTTTTGAGTAGCAACAATCAAGTATTTTGTATTTTAAAAATTAGGTTGAAAATGTATTAGCCAATATATTTAAAACTAGAGATGGATACAGATATGTTCATGAAACAAGAAAGTCTTGCAAGTTATAAAATGAGTTAATTACCAGAATGATTTAATAGTTTATTTAAAATTATAAATAGGGTTTAATCAAGAGGGTGATGTTTGAAAAATAATAATTCCATAAATCTAGTGCGTAAAATTGTGCACTGGTAATTTGATGCATCATGTTCTTGACTCGCAATTTGATGCATCTGAATATTCTATTGTTCTATACTATCTTTATGTTACTTTGCTCGCAGCACCTTAGCGTGCTTTGAACCAGTGACAACTATGGTTGTGGTGGCTCTTGGAAACTTTTCCTGACACTTGCTTTAGTGTGTTGAAGACCCTGGCAAATACTAATAGGATATATACTGTGCAGTTACATGACCTGTAGATGAGGGGTGCCATGATAAAGTGCACATCTCCTTGATTTTTTTGATATACCTTGGAGTGAACTTTCTTCTTTTCTTACTATTTATTTTCTCTATTTTTATCTATATATTTGTATAGTCGTGTCCTCTTGCATTCCTGTGTTTGTCTTAATTGAAGTCATGAACAACTGGAAATTGGTATTTGTGTTATATACCCTGAAAATATAGGTGCCTAAGAAGCACAAGCACATCTAACAAGGTAGCTGGTCCATGTTGAACACCTGTCGGATCTGAACACTTAGTACTGTATGCATTTTTAAAACAAAGGACATATGTGCCCATCACAGACACATAATAACACATCACAACTTTGAATAAAATAACATGGAATCAATGATTAAAATAAAAACAATGAGGATTTGTATCTATTAATCCCTCCTCCTTTGGATTTAAATTTTGGGAACTCTACAATCTTTCAATTGGTTTACTAACAATGTATTTTAATATAATGAAAGCAAGTATTTTTGTTCACAGTTTTTTTGCAAGGTATAAAATGTGAAAAGTTTCTTTCTATTTGGATAGAATAAAATATATATTTATTTAAACATAAAAGGAGGAGATATTATTGTTATTTTCATGTGTATATATAATAAATATATTATGTGTTGTCGGTTCCCTCCCTGCTGTGTGATGTTTTGTTTTTTTTTTAATAAAGTTCTTGTGTCAGCATTTCAGTGTCGCATCATATTCGTATGCTGTGTCTCTTAATCAGAAATTAGAATATGATATTTTGCAAATTCTCTGTTGTATTTCGTAGGAAAGATTTAGAAAGTCTTTATAGGAATTGCAAGATAATTAATTCATGAGGAATTGTGTGCTGCTAGACATAATCTTAGTTATCGTTAAAATCATCTTCTCCCTCCTAAAGAAGTTCTTAGTTACACTCATCTTATGAATGAGGGGGAGTAGGTTGTAGGTTACTTGTGCACAAAGTGTTTTAGCGAGGCTAATAATAGAACTTTTGTAGAATCATTGTATCTAGATATTAGGAAGAGTAGATCAGCTTCAATTTTGTTTGGGTGTTGATTATGAGGTAAGAGGACTGTGGTCAATTCTTGTGTTCTTTGAACTGGTTCTGGTGCTTTATATCGTTTTCATGGTTTGGTTGCCCCCCTCCCCCAATAAAGATAAGAAGGTTGACATTATATTGAATTTTGACATAGAAGTAGCATATACTTTCTTTCTTTTTCTTCTTGAAGCCATGGGAGTTGGAAGGAATACTTCAAACTTAAAGCTTATTTGGTATCTTGGTGCTTCCCGTTTGTATTGAACTTAGCTTTATTTAGTTTTGCAGGTAATTAATCAGAGAGATGGAAGTTGAGGATATAGAATTGGATCTCCAGTCCCTAAGAAAGTTAAATAGGTTCCTCCAAAGTATTGGACATGGTTCACAAAGTGCAAGCTCTGAATATGTAAGCTTCTTTTGCAATGTGGTCAGCTTTTCACTATTGAACCTTTGCAAGTAAGTTGAAACATGCATGGACAAATGCACATGAAAAATGTATGCGCGTACCTAATTTTATTTGTGATAGATTTATTAGATTATGGTGATAGATCTAGTGTATGACATAAAATTTAAATCAGTATGTACTTTTTGGGAGTGCTTGTTACTGTTTGTATGAGACAAAATGCCAACTATGTCTCTAAGTAACATGAGCAGTTCAGAGTTCCAATTTGTCATGTCCCAAAATCTGGGGTCATGTAAACCATCAAAGAAAAATCGTTTTGGGATACCACGATCCACCAAAACCATCGGAGCCCAAACGGGCTAAAAACATAACTCAAAAGCGGATCCAAAACCTTTGAAAGACACACCTTCGAGGATTTATTTTTAGTAAAAGAAGAACCCAAAAAGGTATAGTCAAGGTCCCCATGAGCCAAGGTTTAAAACAAAACAAACAAAATTTTCAAAATTTGCTCAGACCACTCGATCAGTCAAAAGACCGTTTGAGCTGTCCCTCTGCACACAATTTTCCACATCCTGTAAAAAAAAAAATCGAGTTCTCATTGGCCGCTCGATGGACCGCTTAAGCGGTCTATCAAGTGGTCCAACGAGCGGTTTGGTTTTGGACCATTTTTCAAAACTCAACCTTTCTTCCCAACACAACCATTTTTTTTCCAACCCCTTTGAAAAATCTCCAAGGCAAAAAGAGTACTAAAACAAGGTTTAAACCTTTCTCGAGGCACCAGAATTTATGTTAAACATAAAATCAACTGAAAACGATTTATTAAAACGTTGGAACCAACCCAACAAAAATCGTTCCATACAACCAAGAAGCTAAAACCACCAACCCATGATTACTCTCATCGTCATTCAATAGACTTACATACATAGAGTGATATCATGGCATTAAGGCTTACTAACATATGCTTCATATACAAAACATGATATAATGGTTACATGATTCAATATCCAAAACGACATCAACAACCAAATAACAAAAACTACAAGTTTTGTACTCCGCCACCTTCAGGTTCCTCAAGATCAAGCCACGTGATCTTTTTCACATAAAATATTTTAAATCCAACAACGTGAGTCGAAACCCAATAGGAATAGACTATTATGAATTAAAAGCATAACATGCAATCACGGATTATATAAACAACTCGACTACATAAGTCTCAAAACGGTTTTCCATCCTCAAAATCACAAGTTTTCATATAATCCAATAATGTTTAACATTTTAATAAATATAAACAAGTTATTTTTTAACCCGATTTTCGCAACCGTCAATGATTCCTATGTACCGACTCTGTCGCCTCGAGGACAAAGGTAACAAATATATAGACTCTCGTCCATTATCCTAGTTTTGGGGCATCCAATGACCCGCTACTTAATGACAACTTCTATACATGGCTACAACAACAATTGCCTCCCACTAAGGCAACTACTTCATTTACGGGGATTAACCCGAAGAAACAAAGCACTTATGCAAAATTTTTGAATTTTCACCGAGGAGCAATGGAGGCCCACGTACACTCACATTATTACGGCGCATCTATAGAATCATTAAAAAAGCCCACAACTCAACTACGAAAATGTTTATAAATACACACAGCCAAGTACAAAACGTCCAACAACATTCATCCACGTCGTCCATAAAATCATGGAGATCAACCAACATTTTCAAAATGCTTCCACTATTCTAACCAAATTGTTTAAAAACCAAGGCTTAACCCCAAGGATTAGCTCTAACCCTCCAAAACTATGTTTCCGCAACATATACATAAATTTTTTCGATTTTCAAAATTCATCTTTTCGAAAACCACGGACACAAACGTTTACTAACTTAGTAATAAACCATGAAAATGCATAATATGCTTTTTATCCAACTAAACAAGGTTTAAACACAAAGTTCAATATTTATAGAATTTTAAAACGGTAAAAGTGCGTATAAATTACACGTAACATCTTTTTAAAGCAAGATAGTCTAGAATTTTACCACCGAGAGTTAAAAACTCGACGCTTTAAACACCGACGAGAAACCAAAGTCGTCAAAATGAGATCCCGTTCAGATGAACGCGAAACTCACGGCGTGGATATCAATAATCGGCTATCGCAACGCCAAGAAGCAAGCCCGAACCATGTTAAAAGCTAGAGAGAAGGCAGATGGTTTGGTTTTTCTCCAAACAAGGAAGAGAGGAAACTTGTTGAGAAAGTTTTGGTTCAAAACCTAAGGCCACTAGCTGCCATATATATAATCCACGCAGATAGACCGCTCGAGCGGTCCTGCTCAGAAAAGTTTAACTTTTCTGCCGCACGCCCAAACAGGACCGTGATTGAAACCAATATGCACTCTAAGGCAACACATGCATAAAACATATAGAAACATGCTTTTTTATAAAAATTAAAACGATAACCAACACATACATATATACATTACAAAATAAAAAAGAACTGGGTCTCACATAACTTTTCTGCATTTCAACATGAAAAAGGAAGTTTAATGTGTTGTGGCTTGCTCTTCATGTGAACCTAGAACCATTTGTGAGGTGGCTCCCTCTTTCTCTCTGACAAACAACCACCTCAGTTGTGGCATT
>JAOTRH010188901.1:0-19900 GCA_034768845.1 Heliamphora exappendiculata
TTTCTTATTTGATTTTGGATGTTCTCTTTTTGCCTCAACTTTCTTTATTTGCATCCATTTGAGGAATTCTTATCAAATAACCAATGATGATTAGTAGACGCCAAGTTTACGGTTAGGCGAACGGGGTGCCTAACACCTTCCCCGATTTGTATCTTAGCCCCCGAACCCTTTTTCTCTGGTTAACGTTTTCAAGATCAGTAGCCATTTTTGTTTTTTTTAGTTTTTCTCAAAAATTAAGTAGCGACTCCATTTTCAATAAAAAAGGAATTTTCATAGGTTGATTTTCAATGTGTTAAAATATTTTTTAAACATATTTGAATTCTTATATTTTTTTTGACCATTTTTCAAAATCCCTAAATTCTAACGTTACAGTATTTTCTGACGACTCTGTTGGGGACTGGTTTTCAAACCAAATAAGAGAGCTGGACTCAAAAGTATCATTGGTTTTAATAAAATTTCTCATTTGCATTTTCGCATGCATATGTATTGTTCTTCAACCCCCTCTGCTTGGTCGACCCGATGCCCTGAACATTAATCCGATTCGGAGATTGTTGAGAAGATGGGCAACCCTTACGGACTGTACGCTATCATAGGTGCAGTAAAAGAGTTCAAGTGTATGATTGACCATGTTCTGCATAGGAGGTATATACCCGGCTTTATTAAGAAGGTACCATTTTCAATTACCAAAATCAGTCTTTTGCATATTGTGAACTTAGACCCCCTCAATTAGGTGCTGCTAACCCTAGTAGGATTATGTATTTTTTCTTTATTGTATTGTATATTGTTAGAATTGTCTGTTCGGATTAGACTAGTTCTTTCTCTGGGTTTGACCCGGGTTTTCTGTTATCCTTTGCTTAGGCTAGCTTTTCCTTCGGGTTCTTACCCGGGTTTTCGTTCTTCACCTTGTTTGGTTTTTTTTTACTGTAGATTTCTTCCTGGGATTATGCCCTTGTTTCGTTTTCACACTTCTAGGGTAGTTTCTTTCTCCTCCAAGATCTTTCTGGGTCGTTAGTTCCCTCCCCCTCGACATAGACTCGTTTCTTTCAAACCCTTATTATACCCGTGAGACTTAGCTCTTTACCGTTATGCTGCCTATTTTTTTTTCCTTAGAATTTTTAGGTCGAACCGGTCTGGTCAGCATAGCTTTGTTTTCTTGCCGGAGTGCTGTCCGTTTTAGGCAAACCTTCCCCCTAGAATTCAGTTGATCCCCCTTTTCAACCATCATAGTGGTTTTTGAGTCATCCTATTGTTATGCTGCCAATATGAGCCCGGTAGGGGCATTGTTGTAGCTTTCATGGTTATCTGCTCATGATTTGTTATTTTGGAAATTTGAGATATCTCCTATCTGCTGTCAGAATATCAGCCCAAAAAGTGTCTGATACTGGTCATTTTGCTTTTGGGATCTAGGTTTCTCTGTGGGAATACAATTGGGCCGAAAAAAGTATAGTCAACAAGTGTCTGGGAAAGATCAGTGACATGAAGACTTTATAGGGTATCTGAATAGTCGACTAAGTCAGCTGAAATAGCAAAAAACGAGATGAATCTGACAACCCTAATGAGGGTGATTACTGATATACAGAGAGCCGTAGAGCAATAGACCTAGGCTCAAGTGCAATGTGAGGCACAGATTCGGGAAATTTAGGCCCGTATCCCTGTTGCAAATGGACAACCAGATGACATGAATAAAAATATAGAGGACTTTTGGGATGACAACCAGGTCCTCGATGGATCGCAAGTTTTTCCACCACCACCACGGAACCATCGTCAGATGATAGTCGAGGAGGAAAATACTGCGCAGTCTAGAGAGTCTGCACTAATTGAGAAGATCGATTGGATGGAGAAGGTCCTCAGAAAAGCCAAGGGAGTCAAGAAATACATGTTAGATGTAGGGGGACTATGTTTGTTCTCAGATATTAAATTGCCAGAAAAGTTGAAAATGCCAAACATGGAAAAATTTGACATAACCGGAGATCCCAGAATTCATCTCCGAATGTATGTTGGTACCCTATCACCAATGGGAATTGATGACCAGTTGAAGGCTCAGCTCCTTCACCGATCTCTTTCTGGTGCAGCCCAGAAATGGTTTCTCTCCCTTGTTGTAGCTAAAATTAGAACTTGAAAAGACATTACAACGGTTTTTATCAGCCAATATAGTTACAATGTCCAACTTGACGTAACTACTCGAGAGCTCGAAACGACCCGATGGGAGAACAAGGAATCTTTTGCTGACTTTCTGACCCAATTGAGGGGTAAGGCCGCCAAAATGACAAACAAGCCCAGTGAGAAAGAACAGGTAAGGATTGTGGTTAAGAATCTGCAGTCTCCGTTAAAGCACTACCTCATCATGCAGCCACTTTCCACTTTTGAACAGTTGTTCGATAGTGGGGTGCAAATTGAGGACTCTATCCAATCCGATGATATTGAGAAGACAGAATTCAGTTAGAAACCACCAAGAAGGAATTTCCCCACAAATAATCAGAACCAATCCGCTACCACCAAACTCGTGTCCTGTTCGGGCGATGTGAACCTTTTGAACCCTTCTTTTTCCACCCATCAAACAAGCAACCTTCAACAGCCAGGCGATGGTCAGCAAACGCAACAGCGGCCGCAAAGAACTTTTACCCCTCTCAACATCCCGTTATCCGCTGCCTTAAGCCGTCTTATAGAAAAAGGACTCATCAAGGTACTAGATCCCATGTCAGTGCCCGACCCGCTTCCCCTGAGATACAATGCCTCTCAATACTATGCCTTTCACCAAGGCCACGGGCATTTAACTGACAAATGTATGACGCTCGGTCATGAGATTCAAAATCTCATTGGCAACAAAGTAATCCCTCCACCATTAGCTACCCCAAAGCCAAATGTCACTACTAACCCATTGCCAAATCATGCCAGGCAAGCGGGGGTAAATTACATGTCCTTGGGGGAATCAGAGGACCCGAGTTAGCACATCTGTTCAGCACACCTACCATGCCCTCATGTTTCAATAACCGAGGATCAGACAGCATGCTCGTTCATGATGATTAGAGGCAGCCGAGATAGAATGGAAGAATAGAATGATAATGCCTTGGAATGGTATCAACCGATGATCCAAATCTATCGACAGGAGGAGGAGCACAATGAAGAGAATGACTGGCCATTGGACTACCCAACTCGGCCTTATGGGTTTGGCCATGTACTCGATGGAATCACCCTTTTTCAACTTTTTGAGGAAGAAGTTCACGTTGATGACATGCAATCCTATTGGTTGGTAAGGATTGTGTTGAAATCTGATGGGGTCAAGTGGACTAATTTTTGGGCTGCTCAGGAGGTTGACAATACATCTGAGAGGTGATTGACAATACATGGGCTATTGAAGATGACGAGGAAAGAAGGGAAAGGCCAGTCGTTAGTAAACTAAGCGATTTGTGAGCGTTTGAAAGCCCTCTACACATAGACAAAGTGAGACAAAATGATAATGTGATGCCAGGCTTATGGGATCCCATAGACGGCATAGAACATCTAACTAGAAGTGGACGACATTTTAAGCCAGCTTAGCTAGAAAAGGAACAGCCAAGTGGAAAAGGGAAAGAGACAGAATAAGAGGAGGAGGATGATGCTATATTAAGAAAGTTGAAAATGACGTAGGCCAACATCAGTATCTGGGGCTTATTGATGGCATCGCATATGCACATACAAGCTATTTTGAAGGTGTTGAACAAGGCCAGTGTCTCAATAGATGCAACCCCCGAGTAGCTTATTGGAATTATTCTGTTAGCCGCCGAACCAAAAGTCATTTCCTTTTCTGATAAGGATTTTCCCGCTGAAGAAAAAAGTCACAACAGGCCGCTACACATCACCGTCAAGTGCCTAGAAAAGTGGGTCCCAATAACCCTCATTGTTAATGGGTCTGCCTTGAACGCTTGCCCATTAAGAACGGCTGTCTGCCTAGGGATGAGGCCAGATCAGTTCACTCCTTGCAATCAAGGGGTGCGAGCCTATAACAACACAAGAAGGGATGTACTAGGATTGGTGTTGTTTGCTATTTCAGTGGGACCACTGGAGACGTTAGTTGAGTTTCACGTACTAGATGTGCCGGTATCCTTCAATCTGCTGCTGGACAGGCCGTGGCTGCATGACTCAAATGTCCAGGCAGTACCGTCTACCCTTCACATAAAATTGAAATTAATAAAGAACGGGGTAGTCCTGACTATTCATGGAGAGGACAGTATTCACCCTCCAAAAGGAGGAGAGGGCACAACTCTGCTAGAAGTTCAACATAGTGAAGATGATGTGTTACTCAGTGGTTTTCAGTTCGATGAAGCACAGGCCATTCAGACGCTGATGAATGGAGAAGAAAGGTATGTCAACCCACGAGCTTTAATGATGATGAGAAAAATGTCTTTCTTCCTTGGCATGGGATTGGGACGTAAGCAGCATGGAATCTCAGAACCCATTCAGGTATTGCCAATTTCACACCGTTTTGGTCTTGGGTATAAACCAACGAGAGAAGATCTGGAAGGGTCTAGAAAGGGACAAAAGGCCAATTATTCTGGGATGCTCAACGGATACTTCGTCAAGGAGGGGGAATATTTCTCGTATTGTGGCTTTTTGGAGCTGTGGATCGACGAAGAGACCAATCAAAAGTAGTCGGGGTTGGAGATCTTTTTCAGCCACCAGCTGTCTGACACGGAAGAGGAAGAAACAATGGAGGAAAAGAAGGTTCAGGAAGAGGACTAGGCTGACAAGCTTGATGGAGCTGACCTGGGAGTGCTGTTCAATGATAATATGGCTCAGTTGCGTATAACCGAATCAGACTGCTTCATGATGAGTTTCAACGCGCTAGCCGACTGCACCAAGTTTATCGTCAATGCTGCTGCAAAAGAAATGAAGAATTGGACCATCGAGTTTTGTAATGAGCAGGTCGTCTATCCTGAATCCGAATTTGAGTTAAAGTCTATAGTTGAGGGCACATCTGTTGGTGCTCCTCTCTCTGCTTTTACCATCGCGTTTGTAATTTCCACTGTTCTAAATGAAATGAACGAAGTTCCTGGTTACTCTGCTTTGTTTGATTTTTTTCATATATTTTCTGACGATTTTGAATTCGACGGAGATATTCTCGAAGAAATAAAATTTTTAATAAAAAGAGAAGAAGAAATGCGTGCCCAATCAATAATTGAAGAAACTCTGTCATTAAATATGGGTAATAAAACTAACCCGTAAAATGTTCAAATTAGCTCTTCTTTATCCATAGCTGAACAAGAACAATTAATAACTTTATTAAAAGAATTTAAAGATGTATTTGTATGGTCTTACGAAGATATGCATGGAATTGATCATGATATTGTCCAACACCACATCCCCCTATACCCTGATGCTAAACCGGTCAAACAAAAATTAAGACAGATCCGGGAAGAATAGGCTTTGAAGATCAAGGAAGAGGTTGCCAAATAGATCAACGCTGGGTCCCTGATGGTAACCGAGTATCCAAAATGGGTAGCCAATATAGTGCTAGTTTTAAAGAAGGACGGTCGTATCCGAGTCTGCGTAGATTTGCAGGACCTCAATAAGGCCAGCCCGAAGGACTATTTTCCACTATCGCACATCGACGCCTTAGTACATTGTACAACGAGGCATGTCTTGCTGTCATTCGTGGATGGCTTCTCTGGGAGCAACCAGATTCTGATGGATCCTGAAGATAGAAAAGACGACATTCACCACGCTTTGGGGCACCTATTGTTATCGTGTAATGTCGCTTGGCTTTAAAAATGCCAGGGCAACCTAATAAAGGGCTGCCATGACCTTATTACATGACATGATACATAAGGAGTTCGAAGTGTACGTGGATGATATGCTAGTTAAATCCAAGGATGGGGAAGGCCACATCACTGCTCTGTAAATTTTTTTTGAAAGGATCTGAAAGTAGAAGATGCGGCTCAATCCGCAGAAGTGTGCATTTGGAGTCACTGCTGGAAAAATGCTTGGATTCATGATCACCCAACGGGGTATCGAGGTGGATCCTTTGAAGATCAAGGCAATTTTGGAAATGCCTCCTCCGAGAACTAAGCGAGAAGTCAAGGATTTTCTGGGTAAGATACAGTTTATCAGCCGATTCATCGCAAAGCTGACAACTACCTGCGAGCCGCTCTTTTGGCTGCTGAAAAAATGAGTGAAATTTGAATGAGATCAGAAATGCCAGGACGCCTTTGATGTCGTGCGGCAATACCTACAGATCCCACATGTTCTAGCTCTTCTCGAACTTGGTAGGCCACTAATCCTTTATTTGTCAGTAACTAATTCAGCAATGGGATGTATGCTGGCACAAGAAGGTGAGACGGGAAATAAAAAGGTTGTTTACTACTTGAGCAAGAAGATGACCGGGTCGAAAATACGATACACGCCACTGGAGATGACATGCTCGGCCTTGGTTTGGGCTTCCCAAAAATTAAGGCATTATATGCTGTCTTTCACAGTAAATATCATCTCTCGAATGGACCCGTTGAAGTATCTGTTTGACAAGCCGGCACTGACAGGAAGGCTGGCTCGATGGTTGCTGCTATTATTAGAGTTCAATCTAAAGTACGTCACCCAGAAGTGAGTCAAAGGCAGGACAGTGGCAGAATTCTTGGCCGATCAGCCAATTGAAGGAGGGGAAGACATAGAATTTTAGTTCCATGATGAACATCTGATGAAAGTTGGGGATGACAAATGGACTCTATATTTTGATGGCGCATCTAATCAACATGGCTATGGAATAGGAGCCTTCCTTGTCACTCCCGATGAATCGCATGTCCCCTTATCATTAAAGCTCAATTTTGAAGTCACCAACAATCAGGCTGAGTATGAAGCATGTTTAGCCAGATTGGAGGCAGCCTTAGAATTAGGGGCAAGGAAGCTGGAAGTCATCGGAGACTCAGCGTTAGGGGTTTCACAAGCAAGAGGAGAATGAAAAGTCTGGGACTTAACCTTGATTCTCTATCATCAAGAACTAAAGAAGTTGATACCGTGCTTTGAACTGGTGATCTTCACCCATGTACCAAGACTGCAAAACAAGTTTGCTGATGCATTGGCCACCCTAGCATCCATGATTGACATACCGCCCGGAGCTCAAATGAGGCCCTTGATAATTGAGCAAAAGAGGAAGTCGGCTTATGAGATAACAGCCGCCATTGAAGAAAGCACTGACGGCCTTCCATGGTACTTTGACATTCAGAACTTCGTAGAGAAAGGAATATATCCCAAGTTTGCTAGTAAAAAGGACAAAAGGGCAATACGACGACTATCTGCGTAGTTTGTCATTTCTGGTGGTAGACTATTAAACGAGGACATTCTGGGGTCAACAAGCTGCGTGTAAACACTAAAGAAGGTCAAGAATTGATGAAAGAAATAGATGCAAGAGTCTGTGGACCACACATGAGCGGAAATATGTTAGCCAAGAAAATCCTACGACAGGAATATTTTTGGATGACGATGGAAACAGATTATATTCAGTTTGTGTGGAGGTGTCATAAGTGCCAGATTCACGCAAACCTTATGCACGTTCCCCCGTCTCAACTATATAACCTGACGTCACCATGGCCATTCTCAGTATGGGGCATTGACGTGATTGGCAGAGTATCCTCAAAGGGGCATCCAATGGACATGAGTTTATCCTGGTGGCCATTGACTATTTCACCAAGTGAGTGGAAACAGCTTCCTACTTGGTATTGAAGGCCTCCCATGTCACTAAGTTTATCAAGCAGAACATCATTTGCCGATATGGGGTTCCGCATGAAATTATCTCGGATAATGGCTCACATTTCCAAGGAGAGGTTCTGGATCTTTTTAAGGAATACCGAATAGTGGCTCATAAGTCTTCGCCATATCGGCTGCAAACCAATGGAGCAGTCGAGGCAGCAAACAAGAACATTAAAAAAATCCTTCAAAAGACAATCAACTCACACAAGGATTGGTTGGAGCATCTACCGTTTACACTTCGGGGATACCGAATGTCAATTCGAACTTCAACAGGAACAACGCCGTACTCTTTAGTGTACGGGATGGAAGCCGTGCTTCCCATTGAGGTAGAAATCCCCTCACTAAGAGTAGTGGCCGAGTCAAATATCTCAGAACCAGAATGGCAGAGGAACCGGATGCAAGAGTTTCTCTTGCTCGATGAAAGAAGGCTACAGGCTCTATTTCATATGCAAGGTTACCAAAGGAGGATTGCTTGAGCGTTCAATAAGAAGGTCAAAGCTCGGGACCTCTGAGAAGGAGATTTGGTCCTCAAAGAAATCAGAGCTCCTATTTTTGACCCAAGAGGCAAGTTCAAGGTAAATTGGTCCGGACCATTTTTGATCAAAACCGTCATAACCGGTGGTGCAGTCGTTATTATGGACTTGGATAGCAATGCGTTCTCCACTCTAGTTAACCTCGACCAGCTTAAAAAGTATTATCCTTGAGGTAAAAATAAAAAAAAAGGCTCACTGGGTTGAAAATTGAGAAGGCAACCTAGAAAAAAGTTAGAGCAGTCTGCAAGGCCGAAAATCCAAAAGGGTGACTTTTGTAAAAATTAGGGCATTACAAAAAGAAAAGTGTCAACACCCGAGTGAAAACTGTACCCGAACTACGTTATGGCCTGATTTCATCTTTTTGAGATACGTAGGCAGCTTCTTTTAAAAGAAGTCCGACCACATTCTTTGTCTCTAACTATTTTAAGACCAATGCAAATTAATTTTTGAATTCTGATAATAAAGTCATTAAATTTTTGAATAAATTTAAACCATCTTAAACATAAAGTGGGAGTTTGTCATTACTTCAATCAGAATTGCAAAGTTTTGAATAAAAGGAGAGGCACGCAAGTCCCAAACTCTACAAATAAAATAAGGAAAAACTATGAAATTCTCCAAACAAAGCAATAGGCATCAAGTTCTCCTTCTTTTCGCTGCTTGTGTTTCCTCTTCTTTATCTTGTTTCTCTCGATCCTGCATCAGCCATGTCCTGTATTCAGCAGAAAGATCAGACCACTGCAACTCACGCATCTCCATCATTGAATGAAATGGCCAGGCATCCTGATATGATGACAGAAATGGAGCCCGTAGTGTGGATAAGAACAGACGACCTCGAATGCTGGGGAAGATGATCTGAACATGACTAAATTTTTACATGATCTTATAGGGGTAATAGAAGGTAGTCTGACGCAGACCAACCAGCAGAACACCTAGGTGATCCATAGTGGTTTGAGTCATAGTCGGAATCTACCACCAAAAGCACTGCCAGGTAATGTCTGAGCCAGTCAAAGTAGAAAGATACTGTCACCAAGATGCCTTAGTGTCACATATCTGATAACGCGGGCGGTAAAGGAAAGTAGCGGCATTGTGCCTGTCAGTAGGGGGCTTCTATACAAGATTTACCTTCTTCATCAGCCAGATTTTTAGCAAGAGTTAAAACAGTAAGAGAAAGGCTTTGCAGTATGACAAGGAACTTGATGATAAGATCACCTGGAGAAGTAAAAGTTTGCCAGCAAAGGTGGTGGTTTCGCCATGATGAACATCGTCCAAGCCCAACAGTGTCTTAGCCAAAACTAGGGGCACGAAATCTCTCCCCATCCACATTTGGCCAGCAATATCAATCAGGACACAACTAACCTGCCCACCAGAAGGGACAAGTAGATCTTGGGCCTGGAGGCAGAAGCAAAGTGCATAACGGCGCCGCAGCTGAAAGTCTTGATCATTGAGGTCACCAGTAGAATGAAACCTCTCAATAAGCCATGAAATGTCAAGACAGTCACCCGAGGTTGGACGAGAAGCCTCCATCTTAGACAGACCGCAGAGTTGCATCACCTGCTACCGAGCAGAGAAAAAGGGAGTGGGGATAATAACAGAATTCAGCGGAGTCAGGTCCAACATGGCAGCAAATTCCTCTATAGTGGGGCAGGGTTCTTCAAGATGAAACCGAAATACATGAGACTGTGGATCCCACAGTTGTGCAGCGGCCATCAGTAAAGGTCTGTTAGTCTTCACGGTCTTCAGTGAGAAAAGGGCATTAAGGCCGAAAGGGGCAAAGTTCAAACGTTTGATATGGGAGAATCCCTCAATCCATGAAGAAAGGGGATTGGGCATCTGAGTCCGAGCAACAGCAAATGGGGTCTCTAGAACAGTATTTATAGGGCAACAAAGGGCAAGAAACCAAAAATTCGATAAAAGGCACACTTATTGTGGCGGCCATCATCTTGGATCGGGCGACCGCTAACTCTAAAAAGTATAGTATAGTGACATCATTCCTTTAACCAGGCGACCGCCATATTGAAACGAGCGACCGCTATGTGTACATTTTGGGAAAGTGGCGACCGCCATGTTTAAACATGACGGATATGGGACAATTTGCAGTTTGTGTGATTTGTATTAGTTGTGACATCTGAACTATTCATCCAAGGAAATTTGAGCAATAAATAAGAGAGAATCATACAACAGACGGATAAGCAGATAATAAAATGGCACGGAGGCCCAACAATGCAGTATAGTATATCAGAATGTAAACTGCGGCACCTAGGCCCAATAACAAACAAAACTCAGGCACGCAGGCCCGTGGATCAAATGTATGAAAATGTATCAGACTGGGGCACGCAGGCCCATAAAAAGTAAATATAAAGTCTGGGAGGGGAAAGAGCTCTCTCTCTCAAAGATGCCTCGAGCGGACCCGGTGGGAAGGACCGGCCTCCTCTGAGTTGTCATCCTCAAAAAGTCTATCAAAATCGTCACCGCTGCCAGAGGAAGAAGATACGACTCTGGACTGACTCCTAGCAGAGGAGATAGATCCCCTGGAGTGAGCTCGGGAGGATGCACAAGATCCACAGCCTCGAGCACGAGCCGGGGCTGGAACCGGGGTAGGAGCAGTAGCAGGAGGTGGAACAGCAGCAGCTACGGGAGGCAGTTGAAACAGACAAAAAATAAGAAAATAGTATAAAAGAAAGCAAAGAAATCAAAAGACAAACACTCACTGACCGAGGAACAAAAGGAACCCAGTTGCACGCAGAACAGCGTCCTGTTGACGAACCAAGGTCCGTAGGCCGCTCATCACCAGCATGAGACGATCCAGTCAAGCCTGATCCGTCGGTTGAAACATAATACAAAACTAAGCAATCTACGAATAAAAAAGGACGAAAAAGAAATAGTGAGAAAAAAAAGTCAAACTTGGGCATGCTCTGGTCGGATCTCCGGGGCTGGAGGAACCGGGATAGAAATGTCGAAAGCATACCCATCTACGAAGGAAGATACGGTCCAGGGTATCTCAACACTCCCAACCCTAGCCCCCCCAACCGGACCAGCATCAGCAATAGCGGGACCAGCAACTCCAGTAGCACCGGCATCAGCGTCTTCCGGTGTATGTCCCCTACTCCTACCATGAGGGCGAGTCGGGTCAGGACCTAAGGGACCCATCAGGTGTGCCCGGGCCCAGGCCGTGTAGTCCCCCTTCACCACCAGTAGCTCTGAAGCTGGGGTCCCCACTGTCTCTAGCTGCAAGTCAACGGGGCCCAGATGATCAGTTCGGCACATACGAACTAGAGGGACCACCGGTATCCTGAAGTGATCAAGGCCGAGTGGCTGGCGAACCACTCGCCCGCCAAGATAGTACTCCCTACCGAATGGGCCCTCTAGCAAGATCTGCTTGGAAGTGATATCTCGGCTGCGCATCAGATCTACGCCAGCTCGATCCTCTGCTCCTCGCCAGACATCCTAATGAACCTGCAGTAATACAAATAGAGAGGAGTGAATACAGTACAGCATGATCACCAGTGTACAGAATACAGTAATAAGTGTGCATGTACAGTACAGAGAACGACACAAAAAATAGTAAAAATGATACCTGCTCGGGAGTCAGTCAATCCAGTGAAATTTGAAATCGATCAATGTCCTTCCCCCCGACCTTCCTTCCTTTTAGCCCTCAGGACCTCCGGGCTGCTCGGGGAATGACCAGAGGGTCTGCTGCAGAGTTCACTGGGACGTGAAGCCCGAGGAACTCATAGGTCCACAACTGTAAAGAAAAATATGTTAGAAAGCAAATAATAACAGATAACAGAAATAGATGAAGAACTGCAGAAACTAAATCATACATCCCAGACCCTTTGGTATCCCCCGATGCTGAGCACCTGGGGGAACTAAGTCAAGGTTCGCATGAAGTTGTAGAGAGTGGCCAGAGTAGCGCCCCCCCAGTCGTATGAAGCAACCCAGTCAAGACGGGCCAAGCCGCCCAAGTAGTGTAAATGAACGGTGTTCTCCTGGTTCAAAAACAAGGAGGTGCTGAACATATACACAAGAAAGCCTCGGGCGACCCACTCGTAGTGGTGAGGCTCAGTGCACTGGAAGTGTCGAATGCAGTCAAATAACCAAGTGTTTCTGACTCGATCCCGGTCCATCTGCGCAGGGACTGCCCCAAGAAAATACAGCAATGCGTCAATCAACTGGGTAACGAATGGATCAAACGGGATGGGAACTCCCCCAACCCAGATGCTAGTGATATGGGTAAAGTCCAGAGGCGTCAGAGTAAGCTCGAAAGTGGTGAAATGAAAGGTGTTGGTGGTATCCCACCACCGCTCGGCCAAGGCAGTCAACCATACCCGGTCATTGCTCGTCCTACCCAGCAGGGGTATGAAGCAAGCAAAGCCGGAGGCATCAATGTAAGCCCGGCTAGGAGCAAGAAGGGTGTCGTACCACTCCAACACCTCCCTGGAGGCAGAACCTTCGAAGCCTCGGACGTAGTGACCAGCCTATGAAGAGAAGATTGATAGAGAATACATAAAGAACAGGTCGAGCAAGCAAAGTGCAGGAAAATAACTGAGAACAAAACCTAGGTTCCTTCAGTCCTTTCAAACCCTAGAAAATTAGGCACCCTAACTCTAGATTCGTGATTTCTGTACATCCTAATAACCCTAAGCCTTGGTGTATCAGGCAGATCTCTATCATTCTTTGCTAATGTTCTTCTCGAGAATAAAAAATATAAAAAAATATATATAATAATAATTTTGTGTTTTGCCCCTTTTACCCTAACCTTTTAGGATTAATTTTTTAAGAATCTTTAAAAATTTACCCCAATCAAAGAAAAAATAATAAAAAATAAATAAATAAAAAGAAAAAAAATCTTCTGAGATTTTCTGACATTTTCTTAAGAATTTTCTCAAATTTTTTAACATTTTCTCAAAATTTTCTTCAAAATTTTTTAGAATTTTTTTAAAATTTCCTAAAATTTTCATAAAATTTTTCTCAAAATTCTTAGGATTTTCTCAAAAATTTCCTCAACTTTCTTAAGATTTTTTAACAGTTTTCTCAAATTTTCTAAGATTTTCTAACCATTTTCTCAAAATTTTCTTCAAAATTTTTAGAATTTTGAAAGATTTTCTAACATTTTCTTAAAATTTTCTTCAAAATTTTTAGATTTTTCGAAACATCTTCTTAAAATTCCTCCCTTTTTTTTAGGTTTTTCAAAATTTCCAAGAATTATCTAAAAGTTTTTCCAAATTCCTTTGGACTTTCTAAAAATTTTCGTAAAATTTTTTTAAAAATCTCACAGGGTTTCTCTTGATTCCCTAAAAATGTTTCCCTAAATTTTCTAAGATTTTTGAAAATTTTCCTAAAGTTTTTTAAATATTCCTTAAACTTCTAGGATTTTTAATAAAAATAATTCCTTTAATTTTCATGCCTCCCCCCCAAAAAATAATAATAATAAAAAATAATAATAAAAACAAAAATTTTCCCTTAACTTTTATGTTTTTCTTTAAAAAAAAAAATAATTGCCCCTTTTTGCTGCTTGCTCAGAATCCTAGTGTCGTTACTGTTTTAATCTCTATCGCATAGGTACATTAGCTAAGTCCCAATCCCAATCACCATCCATATAATCAAAATCATTTAACACATCAAAATAAATCATCAATAGCATCATATGTGGGATCCTAGGCATGTGTCTGCGTTTAAGATATTTTATGCTCTGGTATTGAAATAGTAGGGATAGGATACTTTCCGATGGGCGTCGACGAGACATGTGCTGGTCGGGCTCTCGTAGAAGAACGTCAGCAGCAACTGCGTCATCAGGAGGCTCGTAGCGTCTCATCCCACGTGGAACCACGCGGTAAGGCAATGGAGCATAGGTATGCAGGTTGGAAGGGGGCCGGATGACCCTCTCCAGCATCGGGATCCAAAAAGTCAGCCATCGCGGCCTTTGCAGCAGCATCAGCAGCTGCCTAAGCCTCAGCAGTGGCTCGTGCCTCCTCAGCAACGCTGCGGGAGGCAAGCTCTACCTCGAGCACGAGGGCATCCATCGCAGTAGTGGGCTGCATGGAAGTGCCTCCACTGGTAGGAGGGACACCCATAGAAGAGCCCTTAGTAGCAGAGGGGTCCTGTCGTACTCCCTCATCCTCATCCTCATGGTCTTTACCCGTCATAAAGAGGAGTGGAATACGAGTAGTAGTGTGAACATCGTGAGAAGCAAGGAGTAGCAAGAAAGAACAAAAAGAAGCTAAGAAGAGGGAAGAGTAAGAATGAGATGGGGGAGAGTCTGAGAGCATTTGAAGGCTAGAGAGAGAGTGAGCTATGAGAGTGAATTAGATCCGCGCGCCTAGGAGGGCCTTAAGCGCGCATCGAGTTGGCAGTCGCCATATCCAATGTTAGCGACCGCCAGGTATTCCAAGTGTTTTCTGGTGACCGCCATCTTAGAAGGGATCTTATCCGGCGGCCGCCATCTTTGAAGGGTTTTTATGGTGGCGACCGCCATGTCAGATGGAAAACGGTGCCAGTCTGCCAACAGTCACGGCAGCGTTTTGGCGGGGAGGGCTTGTTTGGCCTTTTTAATGTGTGTTTTATTATTATCCTATTTTATTCAATTATTAAAAAAAGAAATAAATAAATAAATAAGAAGAAGAAGAAGAAGAAATTAAAAAAAAAAATTTTTTTCAGGAAAATAAGGTTTTGATTTAAAAGAATATTTATTTTTATGAGTGTGTTTGTTTCTAAAAATAATTTTTAGAACTTTTCAAAAATAATAATCTCGGAAGATTTCTTAAAAATACTTCGAAATCTTGTGTGTTTAGAAATAATTCCAAAAATAATTTGGTGAGTTTTTTTTTTAACCCTCATCCTTTTGAAGGTGCTTTTCTCCCTCCGATAAATTTAATTTTAAGCCATAATTTGGTTTTCTCTCATCTCGCACCTCGTCCCAAATTTTTCCCGATAAATCAAAATTTTCTGCCATAGCTTGGCTTCAGATTGTTTTAAGCTCGCTTCCGGTAAACCTAATTCTTAGTCCCGCATTCTTAGATCTTGACTCAACATTTGACGCTTGACTCGTCGGTTCTCCTCATGACCCTAAACTGACTAGTTGGTCCTTCTCACGATCATAAACTGACTCGTCGGTGCTACTCATGACCTAAAATTGACTCCTCGGTCCCTTCACGACCTAAAACCAGTTGATCCTCTTCTCGATCTGTGTTATGGCATCAGAACCTTCTTGCATTGTATCTGCATTGCAATATAAATGTCTACACCATGTTAGCATTTATTCATGTTAGCATCCACATCATACTTCTTATCATTACATCTTTGTATTTTACCCCATGAACTACGTTTTGGTTTGATCCCTAGGAAAAGGGTACGTGGGCAGCTCGATGAAAAATTCGAGTACGAACATCATCATATGAATGCTTGTGTGCTTGTGGTCTAAGATTGATGGCTCGGTCAAATGGTTGTTGTCTCTGGATCTTTGATATAACTTGCATCACGCGTTGCTATACAAGTTATATCAAAGAGGGGCAACTGTAGACACCCCAATTTGACTCCGTCCAATCTTAGGTGAATCCGATAATGAATACAGGTAGAATAGTGCCTCGGTACAATCCTCAAAAAGCGATCTAAGCTCGGTATTTGAACCCGAAACCTTCAAACTAATGAAATATTAACGAACTACCGAAACTTACTGCCCAAGGAAGGCGACCGCCAACTTTCATTGTAGCAACCGCCACAGAACTTTGTGAAAACCCTAGCCAAAGACGGCGATCGCCAACTCTGATCATGGCGACCGCCATAGAACTTTGTAGAACCTTCCACAAATATGGCGACTGCCAACTTACATTGTGGCGACCGCCAACTCCAAATGGCCTGATGTGTCCCAAAACGTGGCAGCATCTCATTGGTTGAAGAATTTTATTAATACCGTACCCCAGCGTACGTTTTCAGTACGAATTTCGAGTGAGAGGGACTCTGCCGATATATCAAGCTATCCCGAGCTCCGACATCAAAACCCTGCCGAACCGCCGGCCAACGTTGAAGTTTTGCTTGGATCACTACTCATGGATTGGACCGTTGAAGTACATTCCTGACTTAAGGATTTCCCGCCAATTTAGGTACCTCGTTTCGATTCTCGATCCTTCTAACTCCATTCTCTCTCTCTTTTGGAGTGATCGGGTTAAAAATTCAGTTTCAATTCATATATTTCATTTCATTGCATTTTTGCTTTACTTATTAATTGCCTTATTTATGTTATAGTCTTTCCTTTCATTTAGTTTACTTGTTTATTTGTTTGCTCATTTGAATTAAGTTTAATCAAATCATTAAATAGTGCCAACATTAATAGTAATTACAACTTGTTAATATTGTTAATTGTTCTAGTTAAGGCACTTACATAAAAATAGTTGTAATTGTCAATATTACATCCATTTAAATTCTAGCATTTTATTTATTTTTCTTTCCATTACATTAATTTAATGTTCTAGCATTTAATTCTCTTTTTAATCTAAATTTCATTTCAATAGCATTTTATTTCATTTTCTTGTAATAATTTGTTTAATGGTCCACTTCCTTTTCTTAAATGTTTATTTTCTTTTAGCATTAATGTAATTTCTCCTTAACGCATAATTTTCTTCATTAGTTTAATGTTCTAGTGGTCTTGTTGTATTAATTTATTTTTCTAGCATTTTCTTTTAATATAGCATTTTATCTTCTTTTATTGTCAATTTTATTCTCTTTAATACTAAGACTACATTTTCTTTCTTTTAAAACTTTATTTTCTTTTCATAATATTTTATCTCATCTTACTTTCCTTTTTATTATTATTATTATTAAACCCCAAAAAAATCATAAAAAGTCTCTCAAACTAGGTTTTATTTTTAGGTATAATTTTTTTTTCTTCCCTTTATTTTTGTCTCTATTAAAATGTAAATAGTTAGAAATTTTTTTAAATATAGCATTTTCTAAAACCCTTTTCATAAGTTTCTTTTTATAAACTTTCTTTTAGGAGTCCTTTTTGCATATTTTATTTTGTATTTCTCATTTCTTTTACTAATTTATCATGTTAATATTACTGAATGTTTTTGTTATTCTCTTGAAAATGCATGCTTAGAATAGTTTAGCTTATTTTACCAACAATTCATGTTCGAGTAATTTTAGCATGTTCAATTATATTTTGTTCTTTTATGCAAACCATGAAAATTTAGGTTATTTTTGTGAAATTATATGCGAGTGTACTCGATGTATCATTTAGTTGGAAATTGCATGCTGTAGAACTTAGAATTTTCTTTTCTTGCCTGCCTTATTTGTTGGAGTGCTATGTACGTATCTTATGTATTTTTCATATTTGATTTTGGATGTTCTCTCTTTGTCTCTATTTTCTTTATGTGTATGCATTTGAGAAATTCTATCAAAGAACCAATTATGATTAATAGAGGCCAGCCTTATGGTTGGGCGAATGGAGTGCCTAACACCTTTTTCGATTTGTGCTTTAGCCCCCGAACCCTCTTTCTCTTGTTAACGTTTTCAAGATCAGCAGTCATTTTTGTTTTTCTTTGTTTTTCTCAAAAACTAAGTGGTGACTCCACTTTCAATAAAAAAAAGAGATTTTGAAAGGTTGGTTTTCAAGGTGTTAAAATATTTTTTAAACATCTTTGAATTCTTATATTTTTTTGACCATTTTTCAAAATCCCTAAATCCCAATGCTACAGCCCTTCCTTCGGGTTAATCCCTGTAAAAGCGTGCTCTTGGACGGCCCACTCATCGATGTTTTTGAGAAAAATAAAAAATGTGTGCTCTCCGCGTCGAGCTATAGAATGGGTATTTATTTTTCGGATCCCGCGTGGCGATAAATACACCCGAGTCTATAGGTGCTGTCTGGCTTGGTACTTGATTGAATTGATGAATATATTGGATTGGTAAAATCATAGTTGGATGAATGGATAAAATGATGGGATGTCGGAATGCGTTGAGTGGGTTTAACATGGTGAGATGATTGGTTATAATAGTTAGTTTAACTTTGACTATGGAGATTCAAACAATAACTCTTTTGTTGAAAACTTAGTTATGTATTGAGAATTTGACTTGGGGCAAACGATGTTAGTTTTGGATAAATTTATGTGTGCACCCCGCATAACCATTTGTATATGTCATGCATATGTTCATTGTTAGTCTTTTTTCTACGAGCTTCGGTTCTTGTTGTTTAACAACATTTTAGGTGATAGCGAGAAGAAGGTTTTGGAGTAAGATGATGGTCGCTGGACCCTTTTTAAGTAACTAATAGGATTACACATTCTTGGATAGCATATGTTTGGAAAATAAAATTGTAAAGATGTAATTCTTTTTTTGTCTTTGGAATACTTGGATTATTGTATGGATCAGAACACCCGTGTTGTAGGCCTTAAGGTCATATGTTCATGTTATGTATGCATGTGAGGTCGATTCATTCGTTTGTTGGGTTGAAAGCTTTAATCTTTTAATGATGTATTTTGATACTGAAGTTTGATTTCAGGTTCATGGGCTAAAAGATCGTGGTTTTGCTCACAAATGCATGTTTTGCATCTCGAATTTGCCTATTCAAAATTATGTTCAAAGGAGGAGAAAAAGTTGTAATTTTTCCAACACTTAGAAAATCCTAACTGTTTTTGAGCAGTGAACTCTCGGGTGCCCCACCGCTTGAGCGGTGAGGAGTCTGCTCGAGTGGATTCTGTTAGGTGGTTTTCTATTGAAAATTGTTGTAAAACAAGGTTTTTCCTTAAATATTTTTGGTCTACCTTTTGGGATATGAATTAACTGTTTTCAGGGATTGTTTACAAAAAGAAACTGTCATCTTTATTAGAGTAATTTCTTTACTTTACTTGGGTTTTATTATTTCGAAATCGGAGCGTTATATTGATTGTAGTAACCAGCCAAACCCAACCCAACCCAACCAACAAATATTAATTTTTATAGATTTTTACATTTATTATAAGATTAGTTACTTATTGTTTTAATAAATTTTTTTTGTAAAAACTATGTAATTAGGCCTATGTATGGTTTAATTGATAAATTAAAGATTTTTTTAGCCTTAAATTTATTAATCATAATTTTTTTACTTAAAAAAACTATTATTATTGGCCCAAAATAGAACGAAGTCAACACAAGAAGTTTAAAATAGGTAAGTTCAAAGCACCAAACCAAACTGTACTCACCCATAAACTTGTCAATTCTATGGGCCCAAAACTAATGAACTCATTAATTAATTGCAGATTGAAAAATTAAAAATCAAATACATGTAATCGAGTGACAAGTTAAAGGCCAACCCAATCCAACCTACCCATAAACATCCCTACTACATGGGAAGACACTTCAAATTTTGGTGACAAAATAAATCGTGTTAAGCCTGTTTTTCTTTAAAGGATGATGCGTACTTTGTGGCCTTTAGAGAAACTCTCAAGGGTAAATTACACTGACCTGTCCTGAGGTTTCTGAAAAAAGTAGAAACACTCCTTCTATTTTTTAAAATTATATTGACTTCTCATATTTTATCTAACAACATACATATACCTTTCCACTATTTTATTTCTGTTAAAGAACAGTTATCAATAACGTGATATTAGCATTAATAATTAAAAAATATCAAAATTTTCCTCCACGATCAATGGAACCAAGCCCATCGCCCCCCCCCCCCCGGG